>PVIA01003121.1:0-180668 GCA_004024845.1 Tonatia bakeri
GTGACCGAAGTCAGAATGGTATCTATGTTAGACAAAAGGAGATGGACCAGAAAGGCGTGTGATGGAGTCCCCTGGAGTGATGGGAAGGTCACAAATGTAAAAATTCATTTATGCACTTAAAGTTGGGGCACTTGACTGTGTGTCTGTTATACCTCAGTAAAACTAGAGGAGGAACAAAGGGACTCGGGTAAGGAAGCCTACTGTGTGCTTTATGGACTGTGCTCCTCGGCATTTCCTAACATCAGCTTTGCTGTCTGCCTGCAAGGCTGATGTTGAGATGTGCCCTATGCCAGCCTTCAGTCTCTGTATTTGTACAATATGCACACTTTCAGGTTTGCCCTACTTCAGATTGCACAGTTGGTGTCAGAATTTGCCTGCACCAAAATCGCTCCTCTGTGGCCTGCCTTCCCCACTTCCCAGCCTCTGTACTTGGGGGCCTAGGAGCTCCCCACACCACATCTCCCATCAGCCACCCACTGCTGTCACAGTTTGCAAGGGGCATCTGCAGAGGGGACATTTCTATTTGGATATAAGTCCTGGGTAGTCTCAGTGAGCTGGACTGCATACACCCATCTGGTCTCCTTCGGGCTAAGCTAGAAGCCAGCCGAGACCTAGAATAAAAGCAGATGCCCTCTCCTTGGGCCCTCCCTCTAGGACAGGGATGGCAAATACTTCACACAACCCATCCTCCCATGGCTGACATTAACAATTGATTATAGCCCTTTTCTAACAAGCTGGGATGGAAAAGTACTCCAGGGAGACACAAAAGACAAAGTGTGTGTTAAAGTCTGTGGGAGAGTTGCCCTCTTAGGGCCTCACCAGGGCAGCACCTCCTCCCAGACAAAAGGTCACACACCCTACACTTGTCTTACCTTAAGTAGGAAAGGGAGGTGGAAGTTTTATGTCTGGTTCTTAGAAGTCGATGCCAAGGGAAGGGTTTGCCTGCAAGAGGCTTGCTCAGGAAGCGCTCTCAGGTCATGTTGGGGGAGGGAGGCAAGCACGGGGATCATCTCAGGCCAAAGGCCGCAGGGCTAGCTTTCCTCTGATGAGGAGGGGCATTCTGCAATGTGAGTTACCCTGGGAGTTGTCCAAGGGAGCTGGGCTTGCATACCTTTGTACCTGTCCACCATTGGTCAAGGGTCTCCCAAGGCAGGTAAAGTCCCAGGCGCTCCCGGCTGTGTGTGTTGGGGAATGCTCTAGCGTCCCAACGGCTGTCCTCCAAAGATAAATCGCAGGTGTGGGTGTGGGAAGGAAAGTGCGCCCAAACTGGGCACACAAAAATGGTAAGACACAACATTCTCCACTGCTAAAGGCAATTCAAAGACAAAAGTCAACAACAACAAAAACAGACTATGTTCAGCAGTGTGGTCTTTCAGCCTTCCCTCTTCCGGGCAGGAGTGAATTGGGGGGAAGGTGATTGAGCTGCGCATGGGCAACCTCAACCAGGCCCTCACCATAGCTGTCCCTAATGGATGGACACGGGGAGAAGGGGCAGGGACGCTGCCTGTACATGCAACCATTACAGAGGCACAGAGGGGTGTCCCCAGCGCAGGCTGCGTGCTCTAACCCGTGTGCAAAATCCGTTCGAATCACGATCACTTCCGTTTTCGTAGTACCATACAATTTCAGAAAGTTTTCACGTATTTCCACACCCTGTGACGCAGGCAGGGATTTTTATTTCCACCAGTCATGTAAAATGAAGGGTCGACGCTCTTTCCAGCACGTCTCTGTGCTGCTTCTCCAAGTAGTTTGTGTTTTTGTCCGGAGCTGGGCCCGGTTGGACAGACCCTACAGCTGAGCTGGGAGGGGAAGGAGCCTGTGTTCCTTCCCTGCCTTTAAACAGTCCCGTCCTTACTCTAAGTAATAGCATGATTTTTTTTTTCTCTTTTGTGCAAAAAGATCAGGACTCGGGACCCCTGGCCCAAGTATGGGCTCAGCCCACAGCTGGGAAGATTCTTTAATCTCTGGGCCTCAGTTTCCTCGTTTGTAGTACAGAGAAGGTCTTCTAGCTTGCATTCCAGCCCTTGCTGAGCATGCATGGCTCCCGAGGACGGGAGTCATGTTTCTTTGTTCATTAGGAACAAAGAGCTTGACTCACATTTTAAAGGTTCCGACTGTATTTTGTCTCTAGTACTTTAATTTTTAGGTAACATTTTTCTTTAAGAGGAGGGAGCTGGCTCTTGTAAGGGGATCTGTTTTTTTTCTTCTTCTTTTCTTTCTTTCTTTTTTTTTAAACATTAAAGCCCCTGTCTTCAGGGAAGAAGAGGCTGTTGGATGTGCTTTGAATATTTCAAATCAAAGCCTGCCAAGGGATGGAGAGCTATAGGTTTCAATAAGCACCTTCTTTCAGTAATTTGAAGAATTTCACTTATGAGGATAATGAAATCTTTAGAAACCCTGGGAGACATACCCGAAAAAATATGATTCTTTGGTGGAATTTTCCTAAATAGTCTCTCTCCCCTCTCCATTTGTCCATCAGGAGGGGTCTCCTCTACAGGTTCTGAAGTCCTCTGAACCCTAATTACATCTTTGGGAGCTTGAGTCCCCCCACCTTCGTCTACCCATCGTCCAGGCCCACTACTGACCGGCCTGGCTCCCGGAGCCTGATTTACCATCCTGTGCTGGTGTGTCTGCTCAGGGCAAATGTTTCCACCGGGAGCCCAGGCCGTGCATTACAGATGCTTGTCTCTTTGTATCCTGCTTCTCACGGTGTTGTTTTAACAAAAACAAGGGTGCGAATGCATTGTTTCTACAACAAGATGTGTAGACTTCTTTTGGAGGTGGAATCTGTACCCATTCTGGGGTTTATGGCCTCGGGTGGATGTTAAGTGCCCTGAGGTCCGTCTGTGCAGGCAGCCCCAGGCCTGTGGAGTGAGCCCTGCTTCTAGTCCAGAGGGAAACGGGTCGAGCTGACTTCCCTTGTATAGGGTTGTTTTTTCTTTTTTTCTGAGATTTTGCCAAAATTCAATCCTAGCTATTTAAAGATTAAGAAGAGAAATACATTTCTGAAAACTTAATTTGGTGTAATTTCAGGGAAAAAATGCATACATGTAGAAAAGGCCAAGTAAAGTCCTAATGACCCAGTTGAAAAGACGAGTTGACGCTTAATTAAAAGCAGTGGGACTGGATGGATTCTGCACATTTTTGAGGATCAAGTTACCTGGAAAGAAAGAAAAATTGTGGGATGGGTATAACATAAACAAAAAGCTGAGTTCAAATGAGGACTTTAAGAAATTAAAATCAAAAGGAACTCTTCAAAAAGAGAGTCCATCTTGGGTATTAACCTCCAACATTGAAATGAAAGCAATTTTGAAAGGCTTTCAGAAGAAGGCACCCCACACTTGGGCATGCCTCAGATCCCCTGGCCTCCCGCCTTCTGTGGGAAGCCACGGTTTCCCATCCTTTCTTTCTGGGCACAGCGTTCATTCTCTGTGATGTGCACTGAGGATTTCTTGCCGGAGTTCCCAAGCTGTGATGACCAGAATGAGGAGAACGCTTGGTGGCTTTTGTAGGGGAGGCCCTCACAGCGTGTGAATCCAGGGTAACTGTTGGAAACTTGGAGTAGGAATGCGGAGTCTTAGGTTCGTGGTCCCGTTTCTGTTTCTCACTCATGGAGCGACTCTGGGGAAACTACTTTCCTCCTCTGAGACTCAGTTCTCTCACCGTAAGACGTGTCAGGGCTGTCCAAGAGGACTGGCCGGGATGAGGGAAATGCCCTTTATCTGCCCTTTGCAACACAGTGACCACATGTTCTATGGAGCCCTAGAAAAGGTGGGAGCTTGACTGAGGAATACACATTCTAACTTCCTCTAACTTCAATTCGTTTAAATTGTCACACATAGCTATTGGCTACCACGTTGGACGGAGCAGTTTTAGAGGTCACTGACATAAATACCGTCTAGTCCTATGATTCCATACTCTGGTGCTCAGGCTTGCATGGCAAATCCATCACAAACATTCCTGCAAACATTATTTGGGGCCTTGTCTGACCCAGGTACCCTTTTAATTCCTAGGGAAACGGAGTACGATGGATCCCCGTTCCTTAAGAGCCCACAGTCTCGTGGGAAAGAATCATAAACTTCCTGAAACTGTGGGCTGTTCAGACTTGGGACTCCTGGGAAAATGGAGAAGGAGAGCCAGCCCTCATCAGTATCCATTGCCCGGGGGTCTTTAGCATGTGCTGAGCGAGGGTGCGCACTGGGCGGTTTGTTCCTTCCAGGTCTGGCCCACTCTTCCTCCCTGACCTTTGAAGATAAAAATAGCCTGGACATTTGCCAGCTGCTGATTCAAAACTTGGCTATTTTTAGCTTTGGGAGCCTTGAAACCTAGCTAGAGTAAACAACCTAAAAGAATGGGACCAGGAGATTCAGCTTTTCATTTAACAAATAAGTGCTATGTGTGTTTTGAGTGTCAGACGCTGGACTGGGCGTCCCGGGTAGGGCTGGGCAGGAGACAGGCACAAGGCTTCCTCTTGGGGGGCTGGCATGGCATTCTGGGGGAGGAGGCAGACATTGCACAAGCAAATGGAGACTCTGATTTTAGATAGTGTTGAGAAGAACTGTTGGTAACTAATAAATAATGATGATGATGATAATAATAATCATAAATCATGTAAGACATCCCAACCCAGTCTGCTGGTCTCTGGCTTGTGGTCTCTGGGTAGATGTTGGTGTGGGGCTAGTAGTTTTGGAGTTTAAAAAGAAATGAGTTTCAGCCCTTGGCTATGCTGTTCACCTTGGTGTGAACTTGGGGAAGCACAAGCTCATTCTGGGGATAGAATAATATATTGCATATGAAAGAACTTCATACTCAGTTAAGCACTGTTTGAAAGTAAGGTTTCAAAATTTTCTTGTAGATGGTGGTTAGCTGGTTGAGGGCCTCTGGTTCAGCACATGGAGAGGGACTGAGAATGTCAGGAGGAACATTGTGGGGTACTGTAATTCAGGGGTCTCCCAACAGTGACCTTCGGAGCCCTTGGCTTCCACTGAGGGGCTTCTGCTGTCACGCAGGGTACAAGCTGAAAGAGCCCAGTACAGTGGATGTGACACTACGTTAGCAGAACTACCTGATCTTAACTGTTCTATATGCTCGATATATGTATAAAGTGTTATTAAAAGTATTACATCTCCAAACTTTTGAAACCGGCTACGTGGGCGCTAAGGATAGATGGGGTCCCCAGAGGCTTGTGGGGCACCAAAGGAGTGCAGACTGACTTCTCCCCACTTTGGGACTATGCTGCCTCTTAGGACCGAATAAATGTGAAGCTGTGTGTCCAGTAGGAATGTGGGAGAATCCTTGGGACAGGATGGGAAGGTGGCAGTGGCTTCACCAGACACCTGAACCTTAGTTACAAAGCACCTGCCATTTGTGCCATGTTGCCCATGTCCTGCAATTTACGTTGTGCACGAGGAAAAATACCTGCAAACAGGTGGTCAGCTGTTCAAATATACTCGGCATGTGCTCTAGGTGCTGTGCTCCTTTGCCTCCTCGAATTCTTGGGGTTCAGTAGCATCCATTTGCCCCACGCAGATTCACTCTCCACCTGCTCCACCCTGCTGCGTGCCCCATGAGGAATGTATACAGGAGCTCCCTTGCCCTCTGGTTTCTTTTGGTTCCTGTCAATGGGAAAAATGGAGACCATTAGGGAGAGAGGAGAGTGAGGTCAGTGCATTTATGCATGCGGCTCCCTGGCTGTCAGTCGCTACCAGTGGCTGTATCTGTGCACGGAAGGTCATGACTTGCTTCAGGCACCCCTCTTCACAGAGCTCCTGCTTTCTTGGGGTACAGAGGCCTGTGTCTCTGCTGGGTGTGAATGACCTAGGTGTGACAATGGCTGTTGCTAGCTTTGGGGCAACTGCACTCTCCCTTGTGGTGTTGCTATGCCCGCCATGCTTCCTTGTAAACAGTTCTTCTAGAAAATCCTTGGATTGTCCAAAGTTGAGTGCACCATTTCCTTTTGGGGTTCCGATGGATGCATGGTGCAACAACCACACGAGGCATGTACCGTTATTGTTCCTATCGGGAAGGTGAGGACAATGAGAGAAAGAAAGGTTAGGATATGGGACAAGGCCACACAGCTGATACTGAGCCCAGAGGATGGAAAACCAGAAAGTCTGGTTCTAGAAACTGTGCCCTTCCTTGAACAATGCAAGGGAGGTGGGTCAGGGATGGAGGGCATGGTCCAGGGCTCGACTGACATCACAGAGAGCTGCCGTCCAAAGTCCCTCAGAGATCCGGCCTTCCTCACTAGCCCCTCCTGTCTGTTGGCCCAGCCAGGGCCACAACGTGTCAGCAGGCAGACTATAAGAGGTGACGGTATGGTGAGGTCCAAGGAAGAGTGGACAACAAAATTTATTTCTGTAATTGAAAAAGAAACCCCCAAACAAGACAACCCCTAATTAATTAAACGAGCAGAAAACAGTCTCCCAGATGTGGCAGGGGCTGACAGCTTCCTCCTGATGATTTCACTTGGTGGTGGTGTTTCTGTCAATACCACGAGCTGCCTGGAACCACACACAGTGTCTCACTCTGTCTCTGAACATTTTTTTCCCCTCCCGAGTCGCACAGGCTCTGGCTGGGAGTGACAGCAGCCAGCCTATAACTTCGCTGACCTACTTCCCGGCTGGCTCTCCAGCCAGCAGCCCACACATCATCCATTTTAACCAGCTTTTCAAGGTCAGGACTTTTCAATGCAGAGGCTGGATTTTACTTGACATAAAGCCAGGTACCATCAATAGTTGTGTTTACTAAATGTTCAGTGTCCCCTTTCTTTAGCTGAGTAAAAAGTATGGACTGGGTTCCTGTTTAGGACAGATAACAAATGCAGTGGCTTTGAGCCTAAATGGGCCACTAGGTCTGTGCTTCAGGTGCTTAAAAAGCAGGTTTCCCGCTATTACGGAGAACCTGGGCCGGCCCAAACGCAAACCGTGAAGGATGTAGGCCATCCCAGTGGACAATCATGCTCTGCTTTTTTTGTGACGCAGGTGTGTACTCCACATAAACACAATGTCTTATTTTTCATTTCTGTGAAAGGATCACATGAAACCAGCTCTTCCCAGAGAAAAAGGAACTGCTTTGTGTGTCTATATTACTATACTTTCATCTCCTGAGGCTTGGTGAGAAACTTCCTGCTGGAGTTACATTCTTTTGTGGTTTGATAAAGATAAATTGTATTCAGTGAGAGAGAAAGGGGAAACATTTTCTTGCTTATTCTTTAAATAAAAAGTCAGGGGGGAACTGTGATTTCCTCCCCAAATTCAGAGAAGTTCGTCCCCCTTCCAAATGACACCACATTTTCTGTGCTGCTCAGTATACGGAAACTGATCTTGGAAGAAGCGTCTTATCTTTTGGGTCCTGGGAGCGCGTCAGAGAAGAAAGAGTGCATGCGGTTTTCTCTGCTGATGTCTGTTAATCATCAGATGCAGCTTCAGGCAGTATGCACAGTGGTTTGTGGTACAGGGGCTGGAGTCTGGGTCTGGGCTTTTCCCCTTGCTGACTGTGGGAATTTCGACACATTACTTAAGTTGCCTGTGCCTCAGTTTCTTCCTCTGTGGCATTAAAGATGATCATAGTCCTCTCATAAAATGTTGTGAGAGGTAAATGAACTAAAACCTGAAAGGTGTTCAAAATAGTGCTTGGCACATAGTTAGCTTTTAATAAATGTTAAAAATTATTATTCACCAGAAGAAGGACAGAAAAATGGAAGGAACCTAATCAAGCGTGTTGGTGTACGGGTGTTTGTGTGTGGGGGTCTGTGTGTGTAAGGGTAGGTATGGAATTGAGTTGCTGGGAGAAGGGACCCTGGACAAATGGAGAGCAAAGGAAGAGGTAGGTGGTAGGCTTGTTTAAAAAAAGAGTTTACTTATTTTATTCTTTTAGAGAGGGGAAGGGAGAGAGGAAGAGAGGGAAAGAAACATCAATGTGTGGTTGCCTCTCATGTACCGGCTACTGGGTACCTGGCCTGCAACCCAGGCATGTGCCCTAGACTGGGAATCAAACTGGTGACTCTTTGATTCATGAGCTGGCACTCAGCCACTGAGCCACACCAGCCAGGGTGAGGTGGTAGGCTTTCTAAAAAGGCTGAGTGAGATCCAAGTATCTCCAGGACTGTTTCTCTTTCTCTGTTGGCTTTCAGTGCAAGAAAGAAAACAAGAAGAAAAAACCCAGCACCCTCCCAGCTTGCTGTCCCTGCCTGGGCAGTGCCTTCTAGGGCTCTGAGCAAAGTGCCTTCTTTGCTTGCAGCAGAACTGTAAGCACTGGGACTTGTAGCCTCCTGGGGCTCATCTGAGAGGGGTGTGGTGGGGTGACCCCTGATCTGTGGTGTGCCACAACGATCTTTTGTCCCCGTGGAGTCCTCTTTCACGGTGTCTGGAGTCAGTCATAGTCCAGGGAGCTGCTGGAATGGACCAAGCAGGCTGCAGGTGCCCCGAGCCTCATAGTTTTGGGGCCAGATTATTTCTACCTTGACATTTTACTTCAAGGACATTGTGAATGCAAGAATTTTAATAGAACCATACCGATATTAATTGTTTTCTGTTGAAAATGCATTTTTCTTAAGCGATTCCATTAATTCCGTTTAATTTCTTGATTAATACTCTAGCTAACACAATAAATACTTTTTTATATTTTTCCACTTTTAATCAAATTATTGTCATTTGGATCAGGCTCAAAGAGGCACAGAAGAGGAGGGAAAGGAAAATCAAGACAAGGGGACAGAGTGCAGAGCGAGAGGAAGCGGCGAAGCAGAGAGGGACGTGTAAAACACAGAAACACAACGCCAGAAAAGTGCAGACACAAAGGTACAGACCTAGAGGGTTAGAGGGTTTGCAGAGGCGGTCGCTCGTAGAGAGGGGGACGAGACTCACAGAAAGAGAAATACACCACTCACGGATGAAAGGCGCTCCGGCACACGGGTGTGTGCATGGGCACACACAGACTGTCACAGGGCAGAGAGCATGCGCCCACACGTGCACCACGCGTAACCAAGGAGACTTACAGCTGTTCTGGTGCACTGGTGGCCAAATTTCTGAGAATGGCAGGATCAAAACACAGTTGGGGTAAAACAGTGGGATTAAATGATTTTCTTGATGAAAATGGTAGAATTAAGATCATACACACACACAATTCTTTACAGAGTACTTGTTAAGTAGAATGATTAATTTGAACAAAATCTTCTTTCAGCCCAGATACTTGCAGAAGAAACCCCTTTCTTGGTTAGAGGAACGCGTTTACGTGACTCACAGATTTTTGTCCTTCCGGGGTGGGAGTATCCTGGTTGTAGAACCTTTTCAACCAGTGGCATACCCTCACCCCCTTCTACTGTGCTCCCGAGATTCAGGGTAGACAGACACAACATAACTCTTACCCTCTCCTCCCTAGGAATCTGGCGAACTTTGCAAGGGTTGGGGCTTGGGGGCTGGTGGACAACAGAAGCTGGTGGAGTAACGGACAGAAATAAAACGGCTGTGGCGGGGGCACCAAATACTGTGAGACTCATGCTAAGCTCTGTTTTATGTGGCTATTTCAAGATCTCAAAATCCTCCTGGTTTCTTGAATCCCAAAGAAATGGTCCCACAGACACAGAGAATATAAACTAGATCTTTGAAATTCCCCTTGGTTATTTTGAGAAACTTATTTCTGCAGAAGTGCTTTCTGATTGACAAAAGCTCACTTTTGTACTCACAATCTCACCCTGTCAAGGTCTAGTCTAAAATCACCCTCAGAGAATATTGTGCAGTGACTTCTAAAGAGCCCGAATCCTCTCGATGTATGCATTTAATTTATTGTTTTTCTCTTTCAGAGCTTTCCTTTGTACATAACCAAATCCCAATTTTGAGTGCCTATTGCACATTGCTAAGCCACGATGTTAGAAGGCATTTAAAAAATTTAGAGCTTGAAAGTTCCTTTAGCTTACTTTCAAGTCCCTGTCCTTTGGACATTTATATGAAATTCCCCACCCTCTCCCAACCTCCTACTTCCTGCTCCCTTTGGAAACAGTTAATTAATTTCATTTCTCAAAGATGCTTTGTTTCCTCAGTCTGGCTAATCTTGCACTGGGTATCACTTCAGCACTTTACACAAACTCATTTAGAAACAGCTTATTGTGGAGCAGTTGTCTGGGTGCGATGGGAAAATTGCTTATGAAGTCAAGGTCTGTGTGCATCCCTCAGTCATTCAACAACCATTGCCGAGTCCTTGATATGGGCTCTGCACTGAGGATACAACGCCCGACCTTTGTGAATTCCTGCCCCCACCCCATAAAGACCCCTGTGAATGAGCTGGGTCGTGTCCTCACAGGCAGTTTGGGAGACACTGTGCTGAAAGTAGAAGACATGAGAGCTGGTGCACAAGACCCAGCCAGTGCCTTTGGAAGGGAGTTGAGAGACCAGAGGAATGCATCCATCTGCCAAGCTAACGGAACCAGAAGTGGGAGAAGAACCGCGAGTCAGCAACCAGACGAGCAGCAGATTAGAACGAGATTAGAGTGAGTTGGTTCCGGGATGACTGCTGTGAGCTCTGCTGGGTGTTGGTAGCTCAGATTTATGGTCCTGAAGGTTCATAGTGTGTGGGTGTTGCAGGCTGGATTAAAGGTCTGGATGGGGTCTGTCCCCCATCTACCATCTCTTGGGCCTCCCATGCAACACAGGCTGGAACAGGGCAGCCCCCGTTTCCCTCAGTGAAAGAACTAGAGGTACATTCTGGGATATTCACACTACAGGTATGATTACTGTGACTTCTCTTCTGGGTCACCTCCTTTGCATTGTTTCAGGTTTTGGAGCTGGAAAAGGTATCTGTGATAGTCTCGTGTTTCTTTCATTGCCTTCTCTGGCTACCTGTCTTGGGTTAGGGGCTGAGATGAGGAGGCATGAGGGACAGCACAGGTGGAGGCAGGCCAGGGCAGCAGGGAGTGGTGGTGGATGAGGTGTATGTGCATAGATGGTAGAGCTTGGGGCAAAAGTTGGTGTGGTTATTTATGGGACTTCCGATGAGGGAGGAATGCCTATGTTTCACGGAGGGGCAGATGGTAAAGACTGAGAGGCAGAGAATGAGTGCATTGATGGAAGTAGGCAGAGGCCAGTGTAGGAGACGTGTATCATTTGCTGAGTGCACCTACCATGGTCAAAATCACATTTTGGCCTTAGAAGGGAGGGTGTTCCATTATGAAATCTCAAAGGGTGATTTTTTCAGGTGTTCAGGATGGAGAGGGAGGGAACTTATTTTTGGGGGTGTGCTATATTGGTGAGAATTGTATTGGGTTAACACTGTGCACGGGCCTCAGAGAGCTCTGTGCTTTTGTTCACTCCTCCCTCCCCTTGCTGCTTCCAAGCTCTGTCGTGTCAGGCTGCCCACATGGCACATGGAGCCAGATGTTTGGGGTAGAGCTGGGTCTTTCGGAAGAAGAGATCCACTGACAGTCCATTCGCAGGGGTGTCCAGCCTGTGGCCTGTGGGCTGCATGCAGTCCAGGATGGCTATGACTGTGGCCCAACACAAAATCATACAATTCCTTAAAACATTATGAGATTTTTTTGTGATTACATGGTGCAATGTATTTCATGTGTGGCTCAAGATAACTCTTCTTTCAGTGTGGGGCAGAGATGCCAAAAGGTAGTACACCCTTGATAGGGGATGCCTAGACTGTCTCAATCCATGCTAGACATAACTGGGCTTGGTCAACCCCTGTATTTCAACTAAATCATCTTAATTAATATCATCTGCTGTTATACTGAGGCATCATTTTCTGGGAGAGAAGTCCTTGGAGCAGGATATTTTGCTGCTGCCTTGTAGGATGAGAAATCCGCTCAGCAGTTTGAATGTGAAGCATCAAAAGTAATTCCATCTCGTCTGAATGTCCGGAAGTAAGAAAGGACATTCTATGAACACTCTGACATAGGCCAGTTGGGGCACACATGACCTGGTCATATATGACCAGTGAAGCAGGAGGTGCTGTACTGGTAGAATGTGGCAGAAATGACAGTGCTGCTGGGCCCAAGCTTTAAAACAGTGAGGTAGTTTCCCCTTTTGTACTTTGGGGGGTCCTGAGTTGCTAGGTAGTAAGAAAGAAGAGAAACACAGCAGCTAGGACTTAGATCTTTACACGTTCCAGCTGAGTCCAGCCTTCTGGTCAACCCTTCCAAGGGGCTAGACCGGGGAGTGAACCCTCTTGAATGTTCCAGCCCAGCTGACGCCTCAGATGCTGCAGATGTAGCTGACATCACACGGAGCAGACGTAGCACCTATCCGGGACACAGAATCCTGAGGGACACTAAAATAGTTGTTGTTTTAAGCCACTAGGATTTAGGTGGTATATTGTGCAGCCATCGTTAACCAAAACGAGAGACATATTCTTTACAGTTTTATTTATTATAGAAATTGGCAGATTCTGATGCATGGACCAAATCTGGCCCACGGCCTATTTTTGTAAATACATTTTTTGCTGGAACACAGCCATGCCAATTTGTCTGAGTATTTGTTGCCCATGGCTGCTTTTGCACTGTAGTGGCAGCGTTGAAGAGTCACACCAGAGACCATAGGGCCTGCAAAGCCAAAAATATTTACTTTTAGACCCTTTATAGACAGTGTTTGGTTTTCTGGTCCATGATCTGTTACACTAATCTACGAAAAGGTGAAAGCTAAGCAGACCGATCTCTTTTAAAACAATGTGCAAAACCCGGTGTGCAGGAACCAGTGTTGTATGGGAAATGGCTGGTGTCGGTGTGGAAATAGTTTCTAATATTCTCTGAGCTGTAGTACGGGTGGGCTTTCTCTACAACACATCCTCCTACCACTGTGCCATTAGTAGGTCTGTCGGTGGCAGGTTATGTTACTAGCTAGCAGAAATTCACTCTCCCTTCTCCTCCTCCACGGGGGGAGTATATACTTCCTACCCCTCTGATGTACTGGGCTAGGGGGCTTGCTTTGGTTAATGGGAGGTGAGTGAATGTGACATGGTCAGAGGTTTTAAATTCACTGTTGTGGTTTGGTTTGACGCCGGAGTCCATGCTGTCCACTATGAGAAGAACAACGCGCTGTAGGTAGCTGTAGCTGATTTTGCCTGGGTCTCAGAGTGAGTGGCATGTAGAGAAGAACTAAACCTGACCTGCAGCTGGCCCGGATCCAGCTGAGTCCAGGTCACCGCCAACCTTGCAGACCCATGAAAAATAAATAAATGTTTCTCTTTTCTTTTTCTCTGTGATCTATAATAGCAGCCTGGTTGTTGTTAGTCACTGCAATTTTTTTTGAGTTGTTTGTTCTATGGCATCTCTGCAGCTACGGCTAACTAACACAAAGCTGAAGAAACGTAGAAAGAAAGGGGATTTTCAGTACACTGGATGCTGCCAGCCCATATAGCACCTCTGTGAAATTAGAAAAAGGTGACTCTCTGTTCAGATACTTCATTCTTCACTTGTCAGAAAATGGCTGTATCGTGGTTGTTATGACAAAGCACTTGATTGCTAACATCAGACGTAGTTTCCAGACACATGAAGCTGTGGGCTCTGTGACGTGGTCACCCGACCAGACCTGTCACCTGTGTGCGGTGCACAGCGTATGCAACCGAAAGTGATGGCTGTACTGTGGGAGAATCAGTGAATCGGGTCCTCCTGAGTTACCCCTTGTCATCTTAGGGGCAGACCTAAGGATGGGTGTTGTTCAAGATATTAGCATGCTCCATACTATTATTTCTCAATGGCAGAAGTTGCAAGTTGTTGAGGGCCGCCCTGCCTGGTCTCAGGAAGCTGTGACCCCCTGTGACTTAGGCTGAGTGAGAGACCTCTGGATCAGGAGCCATTAAGGAGACAAAACTTATTCCCCTGGCATGAATGCTACCTGTTCTTTGCTTGGACTTTAAATGCTAGATCAGTTACCAATGACGGGTAAGACTCCTCAGGGAGGAGCAACCTAAGACAGGGGCTGGTCTCATTAGGTCTGTGGAATAAGACTCACGAGACTGTGGAAATAAATGAAGGGGCTGTGGAAAGGAAGGGGTGATCATCAACCCCTGCCCCCTCTTAGCCTGAATCTTTGTACTTAGATGTGAGAAATCCAAGTCTCCTTGCTGCCTCTGTCTCCAGCCCTTCTCAGGGCTTAGCAAACAGCCTAAGGGGGCAGCTCAGACAGGAGACGGCGGACCCCCAGGGTAATCAGGCCTAAGACATAGAATATGAAAGACCCTGTGAGATCTGCTTGCTGGAGGATGCTCTTTAATTAGAATATGAAGTCACAGGCAGGAAACAGATCTAAGCTTTAAGCCCTGTAGTCTTTTTAAATGATAAAATCCCAAAATCTCTGGCTTAGCATCCCAGTAGGAAATCTGCTAGCACCTTTCAAAAGCTAACTACTTGTAATTTGCAAACTGTATTGGTATTCAAGAATAAAACCCTGCTTGTGCAGGGGGACAGGGTGCTCACCGACCTGGAGAGTGACCACTCCGTTCTTTACTTCCCTACAGAAAACTGTTTCTGTGCATGATTATTTCTCATGTTTCGACGAGCCATCCGCAGTGTGTTTAAGCGTGTTCATAGCTGACTGGGAGAGCTGGGTACTGCACGTTTCAGCAAGTTATTTTACATATGTCTTTGCATTCCTTCATGGATAAATTCTAATCTGCCACCTCGAAGATGGTTACAAACAGGGACCAGGGCAAAAGCAGTATAACTCAGAACGGGAGAAAAGCCCATTAAAGATGTGAAAATATTACCATGATTATACTTTCTGGTCCTTCCTTCTGGGCAAATGCCAGAACAAAGCTTTCCCTTTATTTTCTTTTTCTCTTTTCCCCCCCATTTGGGCATAGAGAGGGTAAGTTGGCCCTACTTGACTGGTCAGCCAGAGTTGAACTGAATGTGATTGGATTAGTTTTCCAAGTGATTTATCTAAATTAGTTCAGGCTGAGGTGGGTAATTTTCCACACTGCTTCTGTTATCTGACTTGAGTCTGCTCATACCAGAGCCCTGGTGGTCATACCATGTACAGAATGGAAAAACCTGAGTTGTATGGTTGAGAAAAAAAAGATGTGTTTTGAATTCTTGTCCCTCAATTTATTAGTGGCCGGAGTTTCAGTTTTCTTGTTTATAAGATGGTGAAACTAGTTCTTGCTTCAGGGTTGTTATGAGGATTAAATGAGATAATATACAGGAATAATTTAGAAGAGTGAGCAACCTATAAGGCATTTGCTGTTGTTCTCCTTTCCATTTCTTTAGGCCAAAGGAAAATATGCAAAGTGAAAAGCATGTATCTTTGGTGTCTCTTCCTCTGTCTTCTTCCCTCATCTTTGGTGTCTTTTTATGCACATTTCTCTAGCTCCTACTTTCTTGCTGCCATCTTGCAAGTGGACAGGTTTACTTGAACTTGAGAACTAAGTGCACGCTGTAGTATGTGTGCTCTTGCTCAGTTGGATCCAGACGAGCTCTGGCTTGTCTGCATCTCGTACCAGATCACAATTCCTTGAAGCCAGGTTCCGGGAATCTTATTCGCAGGGCCCAGCCAGCCCAAGCACATCATGGACAAGCAGGGATGCTTACTGAATTAGTTGTATTGTTCAATAAATGAAAGTGTACCTATCACAGTGTAATAATTCTTTCATCTGTTTCTTTAATAACATTTACAGATTATTCACTGTCTGTGTGTCTGAATTTTATGAGTAGAAATGGTGATGTTGCTGGAGATTTGAGTTGGAAAGCAAATTATTGCTAATGTTTCTCTTTAAGCTTCTGGGTCAGTTTAAGATGTCCTGGGGGAAAAAAAAAACAAGCAGAAGGATAAATTGTACATCAGTGCTGGTATGAGACTGCAACTTAGCTCTAAAAAGTTCATATTTAAAAATTTTGTGTTATTCAAAAGTAACTAAAAATTGTCCAATAAGTAAATGTTGTATGAATTTGAATTTATGAAATTATTGATTGAATTTCCAATAAGTAAATGTTCTATAACTTGGAATGTATAAAATGCAGTACTAACATTATTTGGCTTTTTATTGGTTTTGCATGTATGTTGGGGATCCTGATAGGACTTGATGTGAGAAAACAGCACAACAGCTGAGAAACCTACTCTAGAGCAGAGGTGGATAAACTTTTTCTGCAGCCAGATATTAAGCATTTTTGACTTCGCCAGCCATACAGTCTCTGTGGCAGCTACTCAGGGAGGCTGCTCCATCATGGATGCAGCTGGAAACAGTATGTAAAGGAATGATGGTGGCTGTGGTCCAATAAAACTATGTACAAAAAAAGGCAGCGAGCAGGGTTTGGTCCATGGGCTGTATAGTTTGCCAACTGCTGGTCTGGAGGAGATAGGATGGGCTTTGTGATACACACACTAGAGTGGGGAACTTATTCTCTCTCACATGTAGTGTCACCATCTGAAAAGAGAGCTAACAAAATCACCTGGCCAGGTGTGGAGAGGGTTAAATAACATAGGACATAGAAACACCCAGAATAGCTGTAATTTTCTTTCTTGATTTTATTCCCCAAAGAGCCAGGGCTGCAATTTATTCCTCCCTTTTTATTGCCCTGATCAAAACAGTTGAATTTCTTTGGTGCAGCTACTTGAGCTAGTCATTGCTGTGATTTAATACTCGCACACACACAAAAAGCGAATGAACACTTGACACTCCCAGGGGAATTTGTGTTAGAAACAAGAGTCTTCCAGCATGCTCTCGAACTGGCCTGCTGGGGAGAAGACCCTGGAGCCAGGGCTGCGCCTCCATTCTCCCTGTCTTCCTTACTTTGGATGTTATCTCTTCACCTTCAGTTACTGCCAGCTCACTCTACCCTGATTAATTGTTCCTTCAAGCAGTGAAACGTGGACTCAGACTAGCTTTGTGCCCTGTAGAGTGTAACAGTGCTCACCCACCCTTGTCTCCACAGCAGGGGTTTTGCGCCACAGTGACTCGGTGGGCACAATGTTGGCGCTCAGCTGGGACACAGCTTGAATTGTCGTAACTAGAGCTTTGAAGGCAGACAGACCCGAGATTGAATTCTGACTCCTGTCCTAAAAACTGTGATCTTGGACACAATAATGTACTTTTCTGAGTCTTTATTTCTTCATATAATAGAAGTAATTTCACATGGTTGTAATGAGTCGTATGAAATATGTAAAAAAAAAAAGCTTAGACTAGGAACTGGCACATGGAACCCCTTGTTTCTCATCACTGCCTAGCCCCAAAAGTTAGCATTGTATTTGATACCTAGATATTGTTGAATAAATAAGTGATAATGTTTTCATTTTTATCACAACACATGGAAACTCAGATAGTAATCTCTATTACCAGCACCATTTACTATTGTCTGTAACCTGTTCCTTTCCTATTATTATCATCAGTAGAAAAAATTATACATAATTTTTATAAATGTCATGCCATTTTGAATCCCAGTTACTAATGTCAGAATTTTCAGACTGTCTGAAGCTGAGGGACTTGGGAGTCATGGAGGTCTGGGGTTCAGTGCCTCCTCCTTTTATTAGCTGGTGGTGTGCAAACTCTTAGAGTCCAAGTGGAATGCAGCTAACACAATAGGACAATCGGGAGGATTAAGGACATAGTACTGGATTAATACATGTTAAATAAATAAAGGCTTAATAAAAACGAATAGCCATGTTCCTTACTATTCTCTTGTAGGCGAAACACAGAGACTAGGCTAACTCTGTGTTTGGTGCCCCCAGAAACTCTCCTTCGTCTTCCAAACTTTGTCTCCTTTGGGCCAGCAGAGTGCAAACTCCCATCATTCATACGGACAGGGAGAGAAGGGCTGGTGACAACTTGAAGTGAGATCACTCGGGGACGGGGAAGCGGGGTGGATGGGGTGACGGTGGCCATTGTGGCATGAGCTTAGGCCATTCCTGCAAACTCAGAGGCTCCGGGACCAGACAGGAAACTTCAACAGTGAGGCAGGCTGGATGCTGGCTTCTAATTTCTGAGAATGTGTTACCCTCTGAAAGCATCTTTTATTTTCCTACTTTTGATACAGACGTGGACAGAGAGAAATCTTTTTTTACTACAGCGGTTCTCGAATGTCCTCTAGGGACCCCTGGGGGGACACTTGAGATCCTTTCAGGAGATTCATGAGGTCAAAAGTCTTTTCATAAAATACAAGACATTTTACTTTCCTTTTCCACTGTGTTGATATCTGTACCGCTGGTGCCAAAGCAATGGTGACTCGACACAAATTAAGGCGGGGGCACCAGAGACTCCAGTCGTCATTATACTACTTACCGCCATGCCTCCACATTAAAAACAAACAACAAACCAGTTTCCCTTAAAAATGTCCTTGATGAAACAGTCAAAATTACCAATTTTATTAAATTTCAACCCTCGTTGAGTGCACACCTTATTAGTATACTGCAGGAAAAGAGTGGAAGCCCACAGAAAGTTCTTCTGCACACGGAAGTGCGGTGCTGTCTTAAGGAAACGCAGTGGTGCGATTGTTTTGAGTTGCAAGTTAAATGAGTCGCCTTTTTATTTTCTTTTTTTTTTCTCATGGAACACCATTTTTTCAAACTACAGTCATTCAAACTTGGGTATCTGGCAGATGTTTTCTCAAAAATACATGAAGTTAGCTTGTCACTTCAAGGAATACAACTGTCAGAATTTGTTACCAATGATGAAGTTGGAGCTTTCAATCTATGTTAGGATTTAGAAAAATTTATGTCTTCTACCATGAGTTTGAGAGTGTGCTAATATTTTAAAGACTTTTCGGATGCGATCACATTGAAAACAAATGTGATTTTTTGATGTTATACAGTGAAATGTGTCAGCATTTGAGGATCTGCATAACTCAGTGAGCCAATATTTTCCAAATGACCAGGGCATCGAAGCTTGCAGATGGATGGAAGACATGTTCAAGCGTAAGACAGAGGAGTGGATTTTAACGTAACAGAATATAACTTCCTCGATATGGTTTCCGCTTCCACGTTACAGCCAACCTTTAAAAAGCTGCTACTTGCTGAGTTTGAGTGTAGTGTCAGAGGGTTGTATGAAAAGGCCGTGCAGACGGTTGTCCACTTTCCGGCTGCTTATCCCACTGTGTGAAGCTCATTTTTTTGTTTTAACCAAACAACCTATCACAATGGACTGAATGCATAAACAGATATGAGAATCCAGATGATTCTATGAAGTCAGACATTAAAGAAATTAAAAAAAAAATGTAAAACAATGCCATTCTTCACATAACCTTTTTGTTTTGTTTTGGAAAAACAGTAATTTTTCACAAAAATCTATCACTGAGGTTAACCTGAAATGCCTTCATACTGTAACGCTTTTTCAGTTTTAACTTTTAATATAGTAAATACTTACAGATATAACGCACAGAAGCAGAAACTCTTTGCTAAGAAGTATAAAGGTAGAAAAGAGTCGAAGACCAACTATTCAAGGACCTCTACTGTACTGTGAGAAGTGCGGGAGCCCTCACCAGTGTGGTTCAGTTGGTTGGAGCATCATCCCATAACCGAAGGGTTGCGGGTTCGATTCTTGCTCAGGGCACATACCTAGGTTGCTGGTTTGACTCCTGGTCCGGGTGTGAACAACCTCCAGTGTGGGAGTGAATGGGAGGCTCTCTCTCTCTTCCTCTCTCTCTGAAAGCAATGAAGAAATGTCCTTGGGTGTGGATGATTAAAAACAGAGAAAGAAGTACAGGAGGGTGGCAGCCCCACTGTTGCTAGATGTTCTAGTTTTGAAAGAAAAGCCAGAATTCTAGACTTGAATGTGAAATCTCCCAATTTCATATTCAGGGTATTTTTAACACTGAAGGGGGTCTACCTGGGGACAGGATGCTACTTTTGGGACACCCAGTGCTGCTTCTGGTCCAGGCTCACAGGTCGACAAAGCTCTGTGCTGGAGCGGGGTGATGTGTGACTATGATGATAAAGGTTTCATAACAGCAAGGATTTAAAAAATTAATAAGGGTTTTAGAATTCTGTGCATATGATAAAAATTATTTTAAATTTTTTTTAAAATTTAAAAATTTAAAATTAAAAAAAAATTTTAAATTAAAAAAAATTTTGTGCACCAAAAGTGCAAAGTGCTGGAAACGACTAGACAGTTGTGTGCTACATGGCAGACATTTGTTCAGCCCACTGGGGAGCCTGGAAGAAGTGAGAGTTTCCTTTCTGCCTCTTAATTCTTTTTCTGCAAATGAGTGCTTTTTGTCTCTCCCCCTTAATGTAAGGAAACCAACTCCAGACAACATAATAGCTCTTTGTTTTTTTTTTTTAATAGCGTGGTTGAGTTCTTCCATTCTCAATGGTTTGCCTTCTTATAAACTGACAAAAAAAAAAGCAACGATGAATTTCTTCAAGTTCAGCACCTTGTAGCTCCATTTGTAACAAAAGTGAAAACAACTCAAAAGTAGCACAATTGGAATAAAAATGCTTTTAATTTGATATAACAGACTAATTCTAAGAGCTCAATTTACAGAAAATGTGCTTTTACGCACCTAAATCAAATAATTCTAGATTTGTAAAGGGTATGAATAACAAGTATTACATTTATATAAATTTTCTTCAACATTTTTGATTTTCTGTTTATTTAAGCAAACAAACAAAAAACAAGCCCTTTCACAGCCCAGCCACCAATTATTGTTTTATGTATGGTAACTTATGACAGCCTTTAAAATTTTTAAACATTTTTCTTTCACCCTGACATAATTTATCTTTTTCAATTGTGTGTATTAAAAACAGAATCAGTTTGTGAGTGTCATGGTAAAAGGGAAAGGAGCAGGGTGGAGTCAGATTCCCGGCTTTGAGTTTTCCCTCTGTCACTCATACTAGCTAGGTGATAAGATTCTGAGCAAATTTTGAAGCTCTGTGGAGCTTAGTTTGTCCTTCTGCAGCGTGAGAATGATAAGGCTGGTTATGAGAACTACATGAGTTACTAGTGCTCTAACTAGGCCCTGGCAGACGGGCATAACAATTACGTAAGAAGAGCTAACCTTTACTGAGAGTTCACCACTGTGTAGTAGGTATTGAACCAAACACTCTCTATTAACTGATTTAATACAATGGCTGCACGACAGAGGTGGTGTAATTATTCCCAGAGGTTAAGTAACTTACCCAAGATTACACAGCTAGAAGGAGTCAGGATTTGAACCCTGGCAGTAGCAGCTTCATAAATTCTCCCCGCTCCTTTTCTTCCGCCTCTAAGCCTTAGACACGCCCACTGAGAGGATACTGCGTGTGCACTGGCGAGGAGCCCAGGAAAGGGAGCTGGTGGGCGGAGCACATGTGGCCCTGCCCCAGCACCAAGGGTGGGTTGGTGCCGAGAGTGACCTTCTCTTACATCAGACTCCACCCCCTTTATGATGATGGCTTTGAGTAACATAGACCTTTTAAAAAATCAATTTTCAGGGACTCACTTTAAGAAAAAAAAATGCAAAATTTGCTCAAAGCTGAGTAGTTATTTAGAATGAGAAAAGAAATCAGGTCTTTTTTTTTTTTCTCAAAAGCTGATAAATAGAACGAGCACTACAAAATACAGAAAAAAGTGTTTTCATCTGAAAATGATTTTATAATATCATTTTCCATAATGAGAGCATAAAGATAATTCAGTTGGTTGGCGTTTAAATAAATTATAAATAGTTTAGGCAAGTTCTTTTGAACTTCCTAATTTGTTCTTGGTCATGTCATTTGCATTCAGGTTGACTGTCAGAGTGGAGAAAAGCGGAGTGAGTTTCACTTATAATTGAGCCGGTACAGATGATGTACACAGTTGTGGTATCTCTGTGGGTTTCCCCAGCAGATCCAGGAATTCTGATATATTTATATCACATGTTTCTCATCAAAAAGAAAGAAACCCCTCAATGGTGTATTTATAATTGTATATGCTGCATTATTGAGTGTATTTCCTCAATAGGAAAGAACTTCTGTTCTTATTAAGCATTAATGAGAACCAAATCTTTTACTTACAGTTTTAAATCTCTGATGATTGGAAGAATTTTCCACAGACTGGCTTCTGGTCCCACACAGTTCAGATTGTGTTTTCCCTCCAGCACCCACACGCTTCCACTCTGGGTGCCATGAGACCTGCAAACGTCTTGACAGGGGCCCTGGCCCTGGTCCTGGTGCCAGAGGAGTGGGCACAGTGGGGGGAGGGGTATCTGCAAAGCTGCTCCCACACTCGGACAGCTGACACCTTCACTAGGCATAGCAGTGACTGTGAACCACTGAAATATACCCCACTGAGCTCATACTAAATGAGCCCCGACTCAGCTTCTTAGCTAGATCTCTAAAATGCTTAGGGCCACTCCAAAAACACCTGTAACAGGGGAAAGCCTCCTGGAGAATAAGTTAGAACAATGAAAATATTTTACTTTTGCAAATTTTGCAAAAATGGTTGATCGCATAAACTATTGGTAGGAATCCTCAATTGAGTTTTGCAGTATACTCACCAGGTAATTGGAGAAAGCTCATATCACTGACTGGTGGAGAACAGCTTGAGAAAGACACATTATCTTAAAATGACTTTGATTAGTGCTAGCTAATTACCTAATTTAATAGGTTAAAGAAAAAGAGGCAAAAAATGTAACACAATCTAGTAATTAATCCTGAGGTTATGGTCTCATAATTACTAGTATTGGATTCTCTATAAGCCAGTCTTAATTTTAAAGACCATTTGAAAAAGCAATAGTAGTTACGTTCTGAGAATTGCAATGAATAAAGAGAAAAAACAAACAAAACAAAACCTGTTCTGTTCTGAGCCTGAGTATTTGTGCACATTGTCAGGGCAAAATGGAACAGTTCAGTTTCTTACACAGCTTAGCACAGAAATGAAGATGGTGTGCTCTGAAAACTGTGCAGCACAATGACATCGCTGTGTAAGTTACTTGTGAACATCTAACACAATTGTTTCAAGAAGTCTGAGAATAGAAGAAACACTGTGTTCAGGTAGGTGTAATGTATCTGAAAGACAAGGCCAACCCTGCGAGCATGTCTCAAGCCTCTGCTTGCACCATATCCACTGATGTGCCCTTGGCCAAGGCAAGCAACGTGGCTGAGCCCAAAGTCAAGGGGCAGAAATACACTTTCCAATCACCTTGAGGCACCAGCAAGTCTTATGACCAAGCCTTGCTCGGGCAGTGACATATTCTCTTCTTGATGAAGTGAAGGAGAAGAGGTGAACGGGTGTTGAATTAGTTTCCTGTGGCTGCTGTAACAAATGACCACGAACTTGGTGGTTTTATATTCTCACAGTAAGGGAGGCCAGAAGTTCCAAATCTGTACCACTGCTAGGAGCTGCTAGGGCTGTGCTCCCTCCACAGGCTCTGGAGAAGAGTCCTTTCCTTGTGCCATCCAGCTTTGGTGGCTGCTGACACTCCTTGGCTGATGGCTGCATCACCGGAACCTTCAAGACCAGCATCTTTAAATCTCTGTGCTCCTTTCACATGTCCTTCTCCTCTGCACATGTGTCAAATCTCCCTTGGATGCTGTTTTATAAGAATACTTTTGAGGGCACTTAAGACCCACCCGGATAATCCAGATAATCACCCCCATTTCAAGATCTTTAATCACAGCTGAAAAACCTTCACTGGATCAAGGAGTAGTTACAGTTTTTAGGGATTTGGACTTGACATCATTGGTGGCCCCGATTCTGCCTTATACGACCACAGTTCCTAAAAATGTATGTATTTGTGTTAACCTAGAATTTTAAAATACCTTTTACTGGGAAACAGTGAATTGCTCTGTGTTTGTGATGACTTTATATTTGGTAATTCAGTTGGTTTTATGGGACTAGAAAGACTGGGAATTAGGGCTAACACTTTCATTTAGGTTCTCCCAAGTTTAAAATCTGCTGTTTTAGTCAGCTCGGGCTTCTGTAACAAAATATCATAGCCTGGGTGTCGTAAATAACAGAGGTTAATTTCCCACAAGTCTGGAGGCTGGTAAGTCCAAGGTCAAGGTGCCAGCCAGTCCGGTTTCCGGTGAGAGAGGGTACTCTGGTCTCTTCACCTCATAAAGGCACTAATCCCAAAATGGGGATTGCTCACTCATGATCTCATCCAAACCTCCCTAAGGCCTCACTGCTGAAGACTATCACACTGGGGATAAGGGATTCTACATGAATTTCAGGGGGCACAAACATTCAGTCCATAGCACCTGGACAGCCTCACTAACAGACACCCCCATTTGCCTTTAAGTCCCTGCTCCCTTTGCCCCTGATAATCCCTTTCTGAAAAGATACAGAAAAAGGGACAATGAGAGACTGATTTTAAGATATGGGGGGATCCTCCAAAATCCCCAGAATTATCTTCTGGAGGGTGAGCCTCCTGTAGTACAGGCTTCCTTCGCTGGGTAAGTGTTCCAGGAACCCATCTGTAGGAGTGTTCCAGCTGGTGATGGTGTGAGAGGTTGTGTTCGGTTTCATTGATTTTTTTTTGAAGACCCTTTGAAGGCATTTGCCCATTTCATGATGGGTGATTTATGAGCGCACCTGCCCACACCACACTGAGTGTTCAGAAGTTTTTGACCAAAGACAACATGACCCCTATTCACCCCATCCTCCCTGTTCACCTGATCTCACCCTGAGTGACATTTTTTTTTGTTTGTTTCTCTGGATGAAAAAAGTCCTCAGAGGGAAACGTTTTGCTAATGTGGAAGATGTGAAACCAAAAAATGGCAGAGGCACTAAAAGGCATCAAAATTGACAAGTTCAAAAACTGTTTTGAGCAGTGGAAAAAAATCTCAATAGCTGTGCTGCGTCAAAGGGAGAGTACTTTGAAGGTGACTGAAGTTTAAACATGGAAGAATAAACACACAATTTTTTAGAAATAAATTCTGTTTGTTTGGGTCCCCCTCGTAGTTACTGAGGGCTACCAGGCACAGAGCATAGACAAAGATGCAGTAAAAACCTGTATGTATTTTACCGGCGTTCAGGCCTGAGCCCTCCGAGGACATCTCTGGGGCAGGGGGCGGAGGCCGGCTGGCACACCAGGCGTGATAAGCACGCTGGCAGTTTTCTCAGAGGGGACTCTGCAGCTGGAGTCCAGGTACCACTCTCCCCGCCTCAGTGATGTCTGGATGAAGAAGGCATGGGACTGTCTCTAGAGGAAATAGGCTTTTGTGACTGATACTGTAAGACTTTGGAGGAGAGGAAATTGTGCAGCTTAGAGATTTCAGCACCTCTTAGGAGGTGCTGCCTAAGAGGATGAATCTGTACTTCCTTAAATCTAAAGGAATCTTAGGAGTAGAAAGAACAGGGAAAGGGAATCCAGTTGCTTAATTTTATAGATGAGGTAACTGAAGCCCCAGTTGATTAAGCTTTGCCAAGCCTACATAATTTACACCAGAGCCGGGACTAGAACCCAGTCTTTTGAGGTCAGGCTTGGTGGTGTTCCCGTTATAGTAACCCAATAGATGCTCTCTGGTTGGGCATCTGGGCTTACCAAGATTTCTCTTTCTCTCTGGCCAGCTTGGGATACATGGACATGGGTACTTTCCCCCTAATTGCTGTGGTTGTACAGCATGGTCCCGCCTCCCTGACCGCGAGTGGTGGGAAGAGTCTGCCTCCCAGGAATGCGAAATCTGAAACAGTGATGCATGGAGAACAGCAGTTTGCAGAACTGAGTCCCCTCGAGACCGCACTCTAGAGCAAAGGCAGCAGCACTGTGTAGAGTACTGCGCAGTCTCGGCTCTGCCACATGTCAGTTCCGTGACTTTAGGCAGGTGACTTAGCTTCTCTTTCCCCAGCTTCCTGCTCTTTAAAATGGAGATAGTAGAACCTACCCCATGAGATTGTTTTGAGGAATAAATAAGAAAAACTTTTAAAATATGTGGAACAGTGCTGGACACAAGTAAATATTTAATATATATCAGTTATTTATCTCCTACTGAGGGCCAGGACACACCCTGGCTCCTTTGCCCTCTGAGTCCCAGTCATTCAAATTTGCTGTTGATTCTAGAACACAGGCGGCAAACACCAGGCCCGTGGGCCCCATCTGGCCCTCCACCTTGTCTTATCCGGCCCGGCACCTTGTTTCTACCCAGCAGCAGCGCCGAGCTCTTGCTTAACAGTTAAGGAATAGTTACATTTACACAGTCCTAAAATTACATTCGGCCCTTTGAAGGCAACCGTGAGGCTGATGTGGCCCCTGGTGAAAATAAGATTGATACCCCTGCTAACCTGGGATCCTTCCGGTGAGGATCCTACCCTCCTTTACTTAAGCAAGTGAAGGTCAGCTTCTGTTTCTTGGAACAAAAATAACTTTAAAAATATTCATGTTCCTGCATAATGGCTCATACCTGTTAGAGAGAGGTATTACATATAATGTGATGGCTCTCAGATGTGTGTGTGTGTGTGTGTGTGTGTGTGTGTGTGTGTGTGTATCCAGGTAGTACAAAATGGACTACATGTTTTCTTGGACAAAAAAATTAAAAATCAATATTTGAGGGAGGCAGTCCTAAAAAGTAATGTATAGTGATGGCACTTTATGTCTGTGAATGGAAGTGGAGCCAGGGAGACCCATAGAAAGAGAGGACACACAAATTGATCCTGACACTGATGTGCAGGGAAATGGATCATCATTAACATATTCCAGAGTTGATTATCAATGCTTAAATTACCAAAGTATTGAATTAAGCAACTTTATATGCCAATAGTAGTAGAGAAAAATTGTTGCATCCTACCACATTTATTGGCTTAGACAGATTTTCATATATAAAATATGCAACTATAAATAAAATCCAGCAATTACATTTAGAAGAGAAAAATAATTTTGATAGCCTCTATTCCATAATATTAAGGGGAGTAATTCCTAATATTATGCACTAAATACACTTTGTTAAACAACTTTCTGTCTTTGTACTTTACATAAGTTAGATGTATGGCAGCAGGTTCAATTAATTCTACAGAATAAAAATAGCCATTTCTAAAAGCAACTTCAGGACGTTTCTGCGTGATTCTATAAGCTGCCTTCATGCCGTTCAGTGAATGTAATAAAGATGCTGGTAAAAATAGCCTTTTCATTGAATTTGGAGTGGAAAATATTGTAGAATAAGTGGGGATATTAATAAATACTAAATCTCCAAATGAATTGCTAAGTCCATTAAGAGTTTTAATGCTGCATTTGAAGCTCATAACTCTAGGCGATTCCCTGTCTCACTTACATTGGCAAATGTTTATTTTGAGAAATGCTCAGTCATCTGTTTTATAAGCTCATTCTCTTTACACCTGAAACTTTCCGTAAGAAAGGCGTCGGCATAAAAATAGACTCCATTTTTTAGGATGGGTCGAGCGTATCTGGGAATGTGCATGCAAAGAATTTTGACTCATTACACTGGAAGGAACCCGGGAGGAGATGATATCTAGTCCTTCACTTACAGATTGTACACTGAGATCCAGAGTGGTGAAGTGCCCGTGTCAGGTCACATAGGAGTTTGGCAGAGCTGGGGACACACCCAGGCCCAGTCTAAGACTCCTGCTACCACATCCTCCTCAACTCTCACTTTACATACGAAGAGGCTAAACTCTGAAGAGGTTAAACTCCATTTACTAAGAAGGTCAAATGTCTAGTTAATGGCTGATGGTGACCAGCAGGCCTCCTGATGTTTGTCTGCTGGTTTTGATCCATCTTTAAGGACAAGTCCTGTGATTTATAGATTACTTCTGCTGTATCCAGGTATTTGAAGCTTTAAAAAAAGTCATAATAAGGAAGAAACTCCTCTTGTTTATCAATAAACATTAGGCTAAAAATGAAAATACCCTTGGGAAAGGTATTGGTTCAGATTAGTGCCAAAGTGCCATGGATTTGACCAGGCCTCGTCAGGCAGTGGGTATAAACAAGGTTCCAGT
Source organism: Tonatia bakeri (assembly GCA_004024845.1). Classification (NCBI taxonomy): domain Eukaryota; kingdom Metazoa; phylum Chordata; class Mammalia; order Chiroptera; family Phyllostomidae; genus Tonatia; species Tonatia bakeri. The sequence goes on from PVIA01003121.1 coordinate 27,769, forward strand.
GACACTGGGACCCCTGTTTTTCTGGCTCACAGCTCCCACGGGCATAGACAGAAGCAGATTGGGACTCTCAGCTTAGGCTCTGCTAAAATACCTGGCCACTCAGGGGTGTAAGTGGTGATCAGGAATGGGAAGCAGAGGCACTGGAATCCAACTAATTTTGCCTGTCATACCATTTTCCCTTTAGATAGCCCTGGTATGCATCCGGGGGAGTTTCAACAACGTGGCAATGGCTTCGTATACCCCATCAACCATTACTCTTGATGACTAATTTTTCTTTGTTAAACTTTTCATTCCTTCCCTCCAGTTTATTCACTCAACAACTTTTCCTTGAGGTCCTATCTACTGTGTTGCAGGACCTGGGGAGACTGTAATGAACGTGGTTCCTGGCTTCATGGAGCTTCCAGTCTGGAGGGAGACACAGACAATACGTAAATGGGCAAATGTGCCAAAGATTTACAGGTTATAGTAGGCATTAGAAAACATGTAGGAACTGTAAAAGTGGGGTTGTGAGAGCAAGCGTATTTGTATGGATGGTCAGGGAGGCAGATGAGGAAAGAGCAGTATGACTGGCTGGTGTGGGATTTCAAAAGTCTGGGGTCTTTGTTGTAATTTGAGACAACTCTCAGGGACTTCCAGCCCCCTGTGGGATTAGCTGAGGTCTCTGCCCAACCCCACATTCCTTGTTCTTTTTACGGGCTCAATTGTTCCAGTAGGCACAATCCAATTAACCTTCAGCATATTACTCTCCATTTTAGAGATTATTTCTAGGAAACTCCATCTAATATAGTTGTCCTGGGCATGGCCCTAGAAAGCTGACTCTAACATGGGGTTTTGGACATGAATCACCACCGACTAACAGCTGGCACTGCCCAACACAGTGGGATTCCCTCCAGCAGCCCGAGGCTGCAATGGTTGAAATGTTCATTAGAGGTGAACTGGGGTGGGTTGCTAGTGGAAAAGGGGCCGGTGCAGTATCCTCGACCATTGAGCGGTGTGAGGACAATGATCACTTTAAGAACAGTGGAATAGGGTGGCTGTTGCTGAGTGCCATTAATTCCTAGGAAGAGCAACAGTAACAGGCTCAGGTGGTTAATGACCATTTCAAGGCAAAAACATGAAAACCAGAGGGCCTCCTTGACAGTATTTAAGGAAATAAGTCTCTTACAGTTGGGGACAGAGAGAGTGGAGAACTTATTCGTAAGAGTAGTAGAGCTTCCGAGAAGGCTGGACTCTCAGCCTTGGGAGGTCTCCTGTGCCAGCGCTGAGGACTTAACAGGGAAGAAGAGGGGCCTGCCATTTGTGATGGGGAATCTAGGAAGATACCTTCGTGAACTTTGAAGTTCCAGGTTCTTCCAAACCTGCTTGACGGGCAGAAGTGGCCCACTTACCTTGTTAGAAAGTGAGTTATTTAACACCTTGTTGGCCACCTTCCCTTGCTTGAAGATCGTGCAGAGGGCTCAGGTGAGGCACATGATTTACCAGACAATGCTGGCTCTTTTAGGATCTGCTCTTCCCTCCTCTTTTTACCACTCTATCGATAACAAAGGTTGAGTTCATTACTTCCAGGCTTGGATGAGCTGGATTGGCTAAGGGAAGGCAGGAACTGTACACCAAAGGAGCTGCAGGAACTAGTCTGCATGTGCCAGCGGCAGCTGGGAAAGGGTGTATGGGACTGGATCCTGAGTGTAAGTTCACCGATACAGAATCCTGTGGTGCGTAATTTAACATACTGGCAAGGATTCCAGGCAACGGCACTAATATGTAGCTCAGCTCTCAGAAGCTTGGCAAAAGTAAAGTCCTATCTGCTATGTGAAGCAGGTGATGTGATGATGGAAGAAGAAATAAAAGGGTCAGAGAAGTGGGCATGTTGTAGCCGATATACTGTATAAGACTGGAAAACTTACCGGTTGAGTGCCACAGGAGGTACCAGAGGGGCAGCAGCATTGACAAGAATCCCAGTGGGTAATGGCTCTGGTAGGCCTGGACTGATGGTAGAAAATGCTTTTAAAGAACAAAGGCTTGGTCAGAGACTTGGAAGGGAAAATATAGAAAGATCAGGGACCAGGGAGGTCTAGATGGATCTATAGGGATGAGCATGAATTTTGATGGCATTTAAATGATCATAAGAATATCTACCACAGAAGAGGCACAAAAACAATAGAGTAAAATGATGCAGCCAGGTAACATCAGCCCACCTCTGTCGTGGATCATCTCAGTGCTGCCAAAATGGGTGAATAAAAGAGCAACCACCGTGTCAGGATCAAGGTCATTCATGGACCCAACAGCATGTGCTCCCACGCACCAAGGCTGGTCTAACTACTTCTACTGCCAAATGTTCAAGAGGCTAGCAACAGACCAATGCTGAGCCCTTAATATGGCACTGTCTGTTGAGGAGACCAATTAGCCCCTTTGTGACAAGTTGGCTCCACTGCACACCTTCTACCCCAAATGAGGCAACAAATCAACTTGTCTGAAGTTGATGCATACTCCAGTTATGAGTTTGTCTTTCCTGCTCACAGGCCTTTAGCAAGCATCACTACCTGATCACTTACAGAAAATTTAATGTACTGATGTCAGATCCTACATAGCATTGCCTTGGACAAAGGGACTCACTCCACAGCGAAAGGAGATGTGGCAGTGGGCACAAGGGCATTGGTTTTATGATTTGCTGCATGACCCAGAAGCCACAAAAATAACATAGTGGCAGAACGGTCTATTGTAGAAGTCACTTGGATGCCAGATTAAAGATGGTGTGCTGCAAAGATGGAATGCCATCCTCCATTTAAGGTGTGTGCCTTAAATCAATGACCATTCCAAGTTATTCTTTAGTAGGTAGAACACATGGATTCATAGAGCTGGAAGTAGGAGTGGCCCCTTACCATTTTTCTCAGTAATTCCCTTGGGGAATTGCCGCTTCTCTTTCCCACAATTCTGGGTTCTGGGAACCAGCCTAGAAGTCCTTGTTTCCATAGGAAGAATGCTTCTGCAAGGGGCACAGTCAGTGTCCCATTGAATGAGGGCAGCCACCTGGTCCCTTTGGATTTCTTGTGCTAAGTCCAGCAACCAAAAAAAGGAGTTACGCAATGAGGGCAGGGAAGAAAATGTTTGACTCCTAGGTGATGGCTGGGACAACGTACCCAGTTTTAATAGAAAATAGGAAAGTGCAACAGCCCAAGCCTGAGACTGACACAGGTCTCAGGAGCTCAGAGGCCCTCGGAGATGAAGGTCTGGGTCATCCCATCAGCTGTGCCATGTAGACCAGTAGAGGGTCTATCCAAGGGTGATGGGAATCTAGAATAAATGTGGTAGAAGAAAAGGGTGATTATCAGCTTCAGCTTTGAGATCAGCTGTAGCAGCAAAAATTATTGTTTGCACAAGTCTTTTTCTTATAAGTTTCTTCTGGAAACAAGGTTAACCAGAATCATGGAAAAGCTGTTCCTTTAATGGGGTGGGCTTACTATAAAAACAAGTGCACTAGGGGTGGGTTATAATGCATACTGTTATTCTCCACCCAGATACTTCATCAGAACTGATGCCACTATCCCCCAGCTCTTGGGAATATTAGTCACCAGTGGCTCACATCTCTGTCCCTCAGTGGATATTGCACTCAGCCACAGAGAACTGCCTGACCCAAGGCATGCACTTTTTCCTAGAAGACAACCTAGGGCCAATAAGTGCCTGATAATTGGATTAAAAGGCCTGGCCTCTTGTCTCCATTTGGAGCAAGCCTTATAGGCCATTCTAGCCCCATCAGATTGCCTAAAGTCTCCACTGCAACCACACTGTGGGTCTGCCCAATCCTGCTTCCCTTTATATTCTGAGAGCACTCCCCAGTAAACTGTCAGTGGGCTACTTTCCATCTCAGAGTCTGTTTCCAAGGATCCCAATTTAAGATGCATAGACATGAAAACATAAACTCAAACCAATTCATTGGTGCTCGCACATGTATCCAAGACCTAGAGCATCAATGGAATAGAATGCATCTGTCCTGGGCAAAGGCTATAAAAAGGTTCTAACCATTTTGCCCTGAGCTCTTCGCATCTGGAGCATGGGCCACTGTTAGGTTTTTCAGTTTGTGATCAATGGTTACTAATTACATGCCTAAGGGATAATGGGTTGGCTTTGGGAACACAGGAGGCAGAGTTGGGGAGGTGTGGGGAGAATGTAGACCGTGCCTTCCAATAAAGGGAAGTACAGTTTGAAATGAGAGGGGGGCCGGCGTAAAGAACTTACGAGTAAAAGAGGAAGAAAGAAGAGTGGTAATTCTGTCAAAGATGTCTTTGAAAATGATAGCCCTGGCTGGTGTAGCTCAGTGGATTGAGCACCAGACTGTGAACCAAAGGGTTGCCTGTTCGATTCTCAGTGATGGCACACGCCTGGGTTGAGGGCCAGGTCCCCAGGAGAAGGCACGTGGGAGGCAGCCACACAATGATGTTTCTCTCCCACTCATTCTCTCTCCCTTCCTCTCTCTCTAAAAATAAATAAATAAAATCTTTAATAAAAGATAAATAGACTGCCTCTATTTTAGGTCTTATCTTTAACAAGAACTTCATCCTATTATCTAGGTAAGTGAACTGTTGTTGGAGAAATACAACTAGGGGGCCCGGGAGCTTTCTGAACCTCGGAAGTCACATATTCCTTTCCTTTTGAGCTATAAGGTGTGGCTGCTGCACTTTCTGCCAGTTCTGATGGGAGGGTAACCTTTCTCACCTAATTCACCAGACTCTTCTGACTGTGGTCAAGTAGTATAAACAAAGGCCTCTGGGGATGGGAAGTGTGGGGGAGCCCAGGGAAACCTTATTAAGTTCACTTGTGAGCTCTTGGTAGGGGAAGGAGGCTGTGTGTGTGGAGGGGCCTTCCATTGGCTCCACTGCTTGGTGGGTTATGGGTGGCCAGGTGTCATGGCCTGGGGCCACAGCTGGGTACTCCTACGTGCCTCATTCTGGCCCTCCTGGGTGGTGCTCTGCCCCTAAGGCCACAGGGACCAGTCTGTCTGGTGCAGAAACGGGTTCCTTGCTGGGTCTGTAGATGGATTGCTGGGCAGGAAAACACGGCCTGCAGCAGGCTCTGCCAGCTGCAGCTGGTGGGTTGGGGGTGCAGTGGAAAGGGAGGTTTACTGGATAGGCAGGGGACTGTCATTTTTAGACCATGACTAATAAATCTGGATTTTCTCAGTTATAAAAACTCTTCCCATTCTTCCCTTTCCCTTTCCGCAAGGTAATTGCAAAAACCTAGAGCTCTGGAGTTATTTTATGTCCTCCTTTGATGGCCTAAAGTGAATTAGAAGCTGGAAAACATTGTACATGGGAAACACTATATGTGTATTGTGTATTTCATCTTAAGCTAAATGTTATATGAGAACAAATGGTTTAAGGGAGTTTGAGCACACAAAAGAGGCTGGCAATCATTTTGAGCCCAACATTTGGCCCAAATTAGCAATTTTCAAATATTCATATTCATGTTTGTATTTGAAAACAAAGATTTCTTATTCCAAACCAATTGCTGCTGATCAGTAGCAGAACTTCAAATTTGTTACAGCCTACAGGAATGGGGTGTAGGGGAGGGCCAGAGCGAAATGGGAGCTTTGAACTTGAAGGTAGAAGACCTTATTTCTCTGCTCTTTCATTTACTACCTGGATGGTCTTGAGTAACTTATTTAACTTCTTTTTTTCCTCAGTTTTCTCATCAGTAAAATGAGAGCAATATTTTTTTTATTTTCACCTGAGTATATATTCTTATTGATTTTAGGGTGAGAGAGAAACATTGATATGAGACAGAAACATCCATCAGTTGCCTCCTTTATGCACCCCAACTAGGGGTCAAACCTGCCACCCAGGTATGTGCCCTGACTAGGAATTGAACCTTCAACCTTTTTGGTGTATGGGATGAGGCTATAACCAACCGAGCCACCTGGCCAGCACAAGAGCAATGATGTTTACTTCATAGGGATGTGGGGAGGATCCAGAGAGATAATAAAAGTTAAACTGTTTTGAAATCCATGAAGTCTACAGAGATGCTAATTATTATTCATGGAGATGAGAGGTGGTGTCAGAGCTCACCAGGATTCATGTGACATTCACAAGGGTCAGACAGGAGTCACAAACAAGAATGCGTATGGCTCTAGGACATTGCTGTCATCGAATCCAGTTCCTCGTTCCACTGAGTATTTTCCCATAAATCCTACATCCCACATTCTGTAATTTTCTTCTGTAGCTATTCCTGGCTTTGACATGGTCTTCCCTCTCAAATTATTATTGTAGCTTCTTGGTTTATTTCTTAGCACTTTTTCAGCCTTTGGATCTCCAAGCTATGTCAATGTTGCAACAACAACAACAAAAGATTTCTTCCCAATTCTACAGCAGGCCAGTTTCACAGAATACCCTGTCAAGGCCACTGAACATGGAGTACAGTTGCAGTGTGAAGAGTCTAATGCAAACTAAGCACCTCTATGTACACATCTTCCCATGATATCACATGCCATGCTGGTGGCAATCAGCCTGTTGTTAGGGCAAGTAAAGGAGAGTCATGGGGCCAAATTAATCTGTGTCCTAAAACCTTATGCAAACTTTCTTGTTTGCCGTTGGAATCTTATATCTATTGGGATGTTTTCAGCTGCAAGTAACAGAAAAATCCTCATTCAATCTGGACTAACCATAGGAAAATTTATTTTCTCCCTTAAGGGGAGTAGGCACCGAGTTTGGTTCATCAGAGCCTAGGTTTCGCTTCTCCTGGATCTGTGACTCTTTTGTCTCTGCCCTCCCCTGCCTTGTTGATTTCGCCCCCATGTTGTTAGTAGGATGGATGGCTAAAGCGCTTCTAGGTATCAAGATAGGACATGGAAGGGAGAGGGGGTTGATGGACTGGGTGAAAAAGGTGAAGGGACTAAGAAGTTCAAATTGGTAGTTACAGAATAGTCACAAAGATATAAAGTAATGGCATAGGAATATAGTCAACAATATCGTAACCATGTATGGGGGCCAGGGTTACTTGAAATATGGGGAGGACCATTCTGTAAAGTACATGGTTGTATAGCTACTGTGCTGTACATCTGAAACTAGTACAGAATAATATTAAATGTAAACTGTGATTGAAAAATTAAAAATTAAAAAAAATGAGGCATGGAAGTCTTCCAAGGAAGAGGGCCCACGTCTTCCAGTGTCTCCTTCTTAGAAGTGCGAAGATGTTTCCTTGAAGCCCCAAGTAGACTTTTTCTCACGTCTGAGTAGGTCTGAGTAGGGTACATGCCCATTTGGAGACTGATACTTGGCAAGAAAAATACAATTCCCATGTGTGGATAAGAGCAAATCAGGATCTACCCTTGAAGCTGTGGGCAGAGTCAGCTTTCTCTGAGTTATGCAGACACCTGAGCAAGTTTGGGTTCTGACAGGATGGAGAAGGGGGAGCAATGGGTTAGGTAGGCAACCCAGTGTATCTGTTATGGAAGAGATCTTACTGTGCAGCTTAAAATGTTGAAGATTGCTAACCCATTGCTGCGGGAAGGGCTACTGTATGCCACATGTTTTAAATTCCTGAGCCCAGATAGAAACAAAACCAGCAGGGGTGAGGATGGCGTAGGGGTGACGGGGAGATAAGGGGGGAGATAAGTGGTCTTACTTCCTCCTGTGTAGGAGTAAAACTGGAAAGGGAATCCTTTGGATAGAAATATCCCCATGAAATCTTGGTAGAGACCTATGACATACTTTTTTAGTTTCCTTTTCACTTAAACTATACAGAAAAGTGGAACTATGAGAAAACACAGCTGAAAGTTGTGAGAAGTTATTTCAAAATTAAGTTGTAAAAGAAGAAAATCACGATTTCCTAGGCTGAAACAACCACAGCTGGCAGTTGGGAAAAGCAATATAGGTTTTGATTCTAAGTTGGCTTACAGTCCAAGTCTATCCCAAGGAGGCTTTGGCTCAGAAGTAATTATAATTCTGGGTGATTTGGAAAGCATTATAAACAAATCCCCAGAATAAGAAAAAAATTCTTTTAAAAAGACTGTGGCTAAGATAGATATTATTTACTCCTTTTATATGCACTTAAATGTGGCTTAGATAAAATCTCTGACTTTATTGGTTGCTATTGGTCAGGTGGACCACTCATGCTATGTACCCTCTTGTAAACTGTCTGGTAGGGTTCCAACTGCAATGGATCCGAGAGGAAAAGCACCATTCCGTCTGGGGCTGCCACTGGAATTCTAAATGGGGAAGTGAGGCCAGCATCAGAGGGGTGGGGTGCCACCGCAGGCATCTCAGTTTTGATCTGCATTCCTGCCCCTTGATTCGGGTCTGTGGTGCTTCTGCTACACAGGTGGTCTGCTTCTGCTTAGGAAGGGTCACCTTCCCTCCATCATCCCTGCTTCCTGCCTCATTTTCTGTCTGTTTATTGCTAACTCTGCTTCATTGTAGTTGATGTCGACAGAAGTTGGAGGCATCTCTTCTTACCTCCAACCACAATCGCTGCATAAATTGTCCATTTATGAACTTACTGGGAAAGGCCCTGAGATCCCTCTGCCTTGCATGTGTCTTTCAAGTGAGGTGGTTTGCCCACTTGGCTCCTTTTTGTTTCTGTTTGAAAGACGGATCTCTTTCCAGAACCATTGTTGGTGAGACAGTCTTGTCACACACACCCTGTTGTCAGGCCCTGGCCATGAACATTCTCAAGAAGACAGATGGGGCAGTCAGATCCAGTCATGGGCTGGCAGAGGTGGTAGCCATTCATATGCCAGGTGCTGAAGGTTCGCAAAGGGTTCGTGCCCCAAGAACTGTCAGGTAATTTGCAGAAATACCTGCAGATAAACCCTAGCAGTCCATAAGCAAGGTCCCAGTGAAATTTTCTGATATGTGTGTGCATTGACAGCTCTTTCTGATATTCTGGAGTCTGATTAAGTGCTGACTGATAGACTGGCTGCCTCAATCCCAGGATTCACCTCTTGCTCTGAAGCAGATGTTCAGGGTCCACAGCTTCTCTCTGGCATGGAAGTCCCCTGTGTCTTGTGTCTTCTAGTCTAGAGCGTGCAGGCGCCAAAGGAAGGGAGCTTGACACTCCATTTGGCAGAATTTCTTCTAGTTCTTCCCCACTATTTTCCTCCAGTGAGAACCCCGTGAGTGCAGCAGGCCGATTGCTCCTAGGGCGGGTACTGGCCCAAGCAAGGTCATTGAGTCCTCAAACCAAAGCTGTTTTTCTTTTCTGAATCTGAGAGGCCAGGCTCTTTTTCAGTGGTGAAATGTATCCCATAACTTCTGGGCTTTCTGAGGCCACATTTCCCACTGTGGTGCTTAAATATGGACTTCTATAAAAGCGGATACCATCACTGTATGCTTTAACTCTCCTGTACCTATCAAATCAAACATTTACAAATAAGTGACAAACAAGACTCAAAACACACAAATGGTTCTGGTTAATGACATTGATTTAACATGGTAACAGAGGCACTGTCATCAGCTGAAACTAAACCTCAGCTGGTAGAGGGCCTGTGTAGGGCTCATAATGCAGGTTCTCATGCATTTGGGTGCCCCGCCCCTCTGTCTGAATGACAGGGAACCCTGTTTGTCAGCATGTCACTGTAGCGCCCCACAGTCCCCACTTTACAAGGTACCATTTAACCTGTAGGACTGCCTCTGTTTCTCCCAATACAAATGCTGTATCGGCTTTATGTGAGGTTTCCTTGTGGGGGTTACTCCTACCATAACCCATCTCTTTCGTGAGTCTAAATGTCGTAGTGTCATTTATTGTTTTCTTCCTATTCTGTGCTAAGCATACTTCATGAATCAATATCTTACATCTTTTTTAACCCTCTCAAAAACCCTATGTTATGAGAGATTATGACTCCCTTTTATGAGTAAGGAAACTGAGGCTCAGAAACTTGACTAAGATCACACAGTGAGTGGTGGAGGAGGGAAGTGGACTCGGATCTGTGACTCGCCAAAGCCTCCATCTACCCAGTGCCCCATGCCACTCACTCCTCCTGAGCTATGAGGTCAAATGAGTGTGGGGTCCTTTGCTGCCTCCAGCCAAGGTGACTTAAAGAATAGTGGATGATGGTGACACAAGCTGGTCTTTCACAATTTAAGGATTCCCACAAAAACCCACAGAGAGTTCATACTTGGATATATTTTCATGGAAGACTGTAATGTTTCTACCACTTTAAGACATAAGCATTTCTGCATGAGAATTGTTTCTCTCCAAGCTTTGTGGCTGAAGGGAAGTCAATCAACATATCCTAAATTCTATTTTAAAGTAGTGATTAGATTCGACCCCATACAGAACAAAAGGAAGTGCATTTAGAATTAGGATTGATGGGTACCATATGGCCTGAAAAAAAAAAAGAGAGAGAAGAAAATAGTAACTTTCAGCAGGAGAATGAACATTCAGCTTGAGCATCATCCAAACTGGTGCAAACTGAAATCGTCCTGACCACTGACTGCTCTCATGCAGATTTCTCTCTGCCTCCTACCCTGTAATTAATTAGGGTCTGGGCTAGGAGAACAAAGGCGGAAACATCAACAAAACAAAAATGGATGAGAAGTTGAGTGGAGGCCTTGTTGAGGTTTGAGTGAAAATTTGGCTCCAAGTTTCTCTACATAATTTGTGTTTCGTTTCAGACTTCATGATACTGGAGTTAAAAATAAGAATGTGTGTGGTGTTAATGTGTTTAACAGTGTGATTGATTTAACAGACACTCGGCGAGACCGCCCAGAGGACCACTCTCTCAATAGCGCAGTGTCGCACTTGGGGAGCTTGTTCCATTTCTAGCAGCATGAGTAAGACAACAACTTCCATGGCCCTGGCCCTGCCCCTGCCCGGGGTCTGCTGATGAGCTGTGCCTGAAGCTTGCCGGTGGTGCCATCACCGGGGAGGGTGGTGAGGGAGACAGCAGCGCCATCACACATATCGCTTTAAATCAAAATAGTGGAAATCTAAATAAAAGATTGTCACGGCTTTCTTGGTTTTGGAAGAACAAAGCGTTTCAACAGCAATGTTATTCAAGTCAGCTCCTGCTTTCTTTGCCAGCAGCTCCTTGAGGAGCCTGGGACTTGAAAAGGGGTGGGGTGTAAGTGGGCAGGCAGTGAAGTCTCATTAGTCAGCAGCTGGAATCATCTGGGGTCAATATGTGGTGTCCCAGTGCCATGTCTCCATTGTAACAGAAATACTGGAGTCCCCCAAAGACGTATCAAACCCTTAGATATATTCACAGGAAGAGCCAATATTCAAAGCACAGAAAAAGCCTTTTCTCTCCCTTAGTTCATAGGAAGGTAATGAATATTCCTGTGGTTCAGGAGGAGTCATGGCTGTAGCTTCCCACTTCAGAAGTGAGATAGTCAGAATCATTCAGCTCAGGCTTCTGAAATCTAGAACACATTTCTTTGGGCAGAGGCTGGGAGAACCAGCCCTCATTCCTGTAGTGCACTCAACCAATACTTAGCTTCTGCTCCTCACGTGCCTGGACTGTCCTGGGCAGCATGGTGGGGAGCTGGGCTTGGAGAAGGTCTAGCCTTGGATTGAATGTTGCAGGAAGAGCTGATGCTCCCAGTGGTGTGAGGCAGCCTCTGCATTCTCAACTGGCAGAGAACCTGGAATTGTCATCCATGCTCTTAGCAGAGCTATACCCACTAGTAAAGCTTGGGATGTGAGAGCTAGAGAGGCTTTCGGAGATGATTTTAGATCATTCTTTCCATTTTACAGTCAGGGAAGCAGGCCCAGGGAGGAGAGTGACCGGCCTGAGACCACAGAGCCGTTGGTGCCTAACCAGGGACTGGCATCTGCTCTCCAGACCTCGGTGTCTCGGCCTGGTCCACCACGTGGCTCCTTCTGGGTGTCCTGTGGGGCTTCTCCCGGAGTGCTTCCTTGGACCAGTCCCCAGGGTTTTGGAGTGCTGGTTGTGCCACAGCAGGGACTGGCTGCGTGAAGGGGGTCTTTGGGAAGCAGCTGCCTTAGAAGGACCCCTCCTTTGAGTAGTGGATAAACTTGTTTAGCACCTTCCAGGAGGTAAAAGAGAATGGAACCAATTACATGTCCAGGATACTGGAACCTTCTTTTTCACACTTGATTCCCTGGTCTCCCATGGTGTATGAGTTGCTCGTTAAATTAATGTTTGCCTGTCTGGAGTGCCAGAGGAATAGACATTACAGGCCAATTAGAGATAAAAATCAAACCAACCAGAGTTGTCCTTTTAAAAATTAAAAGTCCTTTTTATGTGCGGTGGAGGTGTCGGCATTATCATAAAGACTAATTAGGACATTTTACAACATCCTGGTAACGGAGGAAACAATATTGTTGGTAACTTTAAAGATTATTAAGCATCTTTAGCACTTCAGGTCAGATATTTAAGACACTTTCTGTGCTCACCTGCTGTTGCTGCGGGAAGTGTTTTATAGTCTCATAAGAAGAAATGAGCATTTGGAAGGCATGCATGCCCGGCTGTAAAGGACGGTCCTTCACATTGCAAAGCCCTAAAACAGGGTCTCCAGGAAGAGCTGGCTGTGACTCAAGATGAGATTTGTCACGCTGTGTTCATCAGTCCGCGTGGAAGGCAGTTTCCATCTTGGCCACCTGGAAGAAAGAGATCTCGAAGGCAGACATTACTAGCAGGGTTTGTTCTCACATTAGCAGCGGGAACAAGGAAACCAGGCAGTTCATGTTCCTGTTAAAAATGCTGCTTTTCACCGAAGGGCAGATGTTTCTTTTACGCGCTAGCATGCAGGTTAGAAAGCACTGAAGGAAATAAGATGGGGGTCCACGGAGCATTTTGGGGTGGGGAGAGCTTGCTTTTGATTTGCCAGTTCCTTGCAGAAATCACAGAATTGGAACACATTGTTTGTAACTTGGGAGAGGACAAAAGGCTTGTGGCAGTTGCAAGGTGGATGCTGAAATTATGTGCCATTGTCTCTTAAAGAATTGCATGTGGTCTTGAAATTCAAACGTTCTTTAACAAATAGGGAAATTGTATCAAGGTCAGACAAAGCGGAAGGGTAAATTTAAGCATCACGAAAGTATCTGAAGTTCTTAAGGTCTATGGGCAGAGATTACCAGAAAGCTAAGGAAGTCTTAAAGAGTTCAAAGGCTGTGCATTTAAAGTGTTATTCATCTGTGAGAGTTTCAGAAAGGCTTTCGTGTTTTCAGTAATTTTAATTGAGACTAAAACCACATAATTAGGCTTCACTTAGTTATCGGTGAGGACAGTAGCTATTCACTTTATAGTCTTAATGATACAACAAGTGTAAAGAAGACACAGAGCAGAATTAAAACTTAATTCTCAGCTTTGTGTTCTAGAATTTTGCCCCACGAATAATTTATGTTAATCAAGGGGTTTATAGTAAAATTTCAGAATATGGTCCTGAAACTTGACCATGTCTTGCTGCCTGCTGTGCCACACACAGATTTTTAAACATTTTCTCTCTTTAAAAGGTTACTTCTCACTCTAAGTATAATGCAATCTCAGAGAACAGAACGTGAAAAGGAAATCACCAAGGTACATTACCCACACAAACATTGTTAATGTCTTTGTGTATTTCTTTTCACCTTTCCCCCCTTATGAATCGGTTTATTTAAGATTTATGGAATTGTAACCACCGTATTTACACAATTTTATATCCTGCCCTTTTCACCTAATGTATCGTAACCTTTATCCATGTTATTTTATGGTATTTGTAAACATAATGTTTAATGGCCTCATAATCTGTTATTAAGTGAATATATTATAGTTTGCTTAACCAGTCCCCTCTTTTAGATCTATAGGTTGTTTGCAGTATTTTAGAGAGGTTACACAGCTAGGAAGAGGAGAAATTGGGTTTGAGATCTTAGTTTTTTAATTTTAATTTTTTATTGTTGTTCCATCAGAGTTGTCCCGATGTTCTGGTGCTGCTCTCCCCTGCTCCCGCAGTCAGTCCCCACCCCTTTGTCCATCATCCTGGGTCCTTTATACGTGTTCCCGGGCTAGACCCCTCCCCTGCTTCTCCAGGTTTGTTTCTCTGCCATTCCAGACTGTGAACGGGCAGGGTACGGAAGTGTGCTTCCTAAGCTCTAGCCAGCACGGGTCTGGCTTCCCATGTGAGAGCCCTTGGCTGATTTGAGAGACCGCAATAGTATTCTGCATTAACTTGCATGTCTTTGGATTACTAGTCAGACTCTTATTTTCCATATTTTGCCAACTAGTTGCACTTCCTTAATTATGCAAATTTATTGCTTAGTTTACCTCTTTTAGTTCAGTTATTTTATCTTATTATATACAGAGGCTTGTAGTTTTTAGGCAGTTAAATCTGTGTTGCTTCCCTTTATGGCTTCTTCTAAGCTCTTAAGCTTAGAAATTCCTCTTTACTCTAGAGGCTTGACAAATATTCAATTCAGTTGCCTTTCAGTTTCTTTCTATGGCTTAATCCTTTTATATTTTACTCTTCAGTGCACTTGGTATTTATTTTGGTGCATGGTGTGAGATATAGATATAAATTTTTCTTTCCGAATTATGAACCTATTTGGTTGACTGAATTCCTCTTCATTTTTTTTTGGATTTACGATGTATTCTTAATCATATATCAAATTTTTTAATCACAGGCTTTCACTAATTTTCAGAGGAAATAGATTAAAAGCTATGTTGAAATTAGTTATTGTCTTTTATGTGTTTACTTTTGCATTATGGCAGCTTATTTTGACTAGACAATTATGTGACTTGCTTTGGAGTGAAAGAAATGGGGTGATGCGCACAGGAGACTGTTATGTGGGTGGCATCGTGAACGTCTGGAAAGAGCAGGATCTAGAGCACCTTGTCCAAATTAGGGGTCCTTATCAGAAATCCCTGTGGAATTTGAAAAATTGTATACCACCATGGGCTCCGCCACCAGAGGTTTTCACTCTGCAGGTCCGAGGTGGGACCTGGGCATCTTTGTTTTTATAAGAGTAGCACAGGTGATTCTGTTGTGCGCCCTCGGCTGAGAACCACGGTCTGGAGCAGGGCGCCAGCAAATTGTCGAGCACATGCCAGATCTCACGTGCCACCTGTTTTTGTGTGGACAATGAGCTAAGAATGGTTTTTACACTTTAAGTGGTTCAAAAACACTTTTTCATAATGTTTTGTGACTCGCGAGAGTACCATGAGATTCAAATTCCAGTGTTCCAGAATAAAGTTTTATTGGAATATACATGTGCTCATGCATTTATGCATTATCTGTGTCTGTTTTCCTGCTACAGTGACAGGGTTGAGTAGTTGTGACGGAGACTGTGTGGCCTGTGAAGCCAAAAGTATTTACCATCTGGCAGGTTATGAGGAAAACGAAAAGCAAAAACCCAAGAGAGAGACACGATGGATGGCTAAGATAGTGGTGAAGTTCTGTAGGCAGACGGAGGTCGTGGCAGACCGAACAGGGAGGGAAGCTAATAAAGGGTAAAGGTGAAGGAGGGAGGGAAAGCAGTTAAGAGTGAAAATGTAGAAAGGGAAGTGATTGCTGATCGAACCTCCAGACACATAATATCAGCACCAGGGAGTCACCAGTAAGCCATATCCCAGCACGAAAGTGGCTGCGAGAGAGGAAATTTTTTTCTAATTCATTCTCTTCCTTCTGAAAATCAAAGTCTTGATTTTACAATCATTCCTAAATCCCTTCGTTAGTATTATTTCTCTAGCAGCTTATTATTTAAAGTATCTCATGAACCCTTTTTGTCCCTTAATTGCTCTAATTATTGTTGCTACTGTTTTGACACTGTGGCCTCCCTACTCCAACGCCCCGCCCCCATCTTCTGAGGCCTGATCTTTTTGAAGGTTTGCCCAGCCAGCTCCAAAGAGATGCTCTAATTCTGCTTACATCATGTGTTTTGTGCCTGATCTTCACAGGTTAATTTCATTGTGAGGCATGCAATTAATGCGACTTCTTATGCTAATGAATGCACAAGTTATTATTTAATAATTATCTTAGTGATGAAAACAGTTATGGGTTAATTGTTCGAATTCCTATTAAAATAACAAGTTGAAGGTTCAATTTATATAGTTCAATTAAAAACAGACTTAAACATAGAATTGTGAGCAAATGACTGGTATGTAGGAGACAAAGAGTGTGTTTATACACGAAAAAGTTAACAGCTATCAGCCTCACGAATAAACGTGGTAAAGACTCTAACACAAAGAGACTTTGCACAGAATCGGAGGCAACTTTTAAGAAAAGTAAGCCTGCAAGGAAAACACCCCTCTTCAAAAGGACATCCGTGGGTAAGATATCGAGACATTATGACTGATTCTAATGTCAAGGTCAAGAAAGTATCAACATAGAACAAAAGCCAGAGCCAATCAGGTAACTTGCTTTCTTGGTCATTAAATAGCCATTGACTTTTGGCAATTCATTTTACCCTTTTAATATTTCAATTTTCTTGTCTATCAAAAGAGGCTTTAAAATTCTATGGAAATGAATATTTTTAGGGGCACTGACTCCCACACATTAAAGCAACCAAGGCCACATTTACTAGGGTGGGCACCTGCAAGTGTCAGTGAATTGTGTGGGTGTGTGCGTGTGCTTGCACATGGGCCCACAAAGACCGGCAACTGCCAAAGCCAAAGTAGGCTACGCAGGCAAGTGTGAGTTGGGGGAAGGAGAGTCAAGGTCAATAAACCATGTCTGCCTTGGTCAGCCCTTTACGGTCACCACTGACTTTTTCATTTTCTTTATCACTGTGAAATTTAGTCTTTTTTTTTACATATCCATTTTACTTTGATTATTTATTTGGTTTGTGTAGGAGACCATTCTACATGGCGTGGGCCCAGCTCCCACTCGGAGATGCACAGGACCCATGCCCACGGGTAGGTTCTCCCTTGGGGAATCAGGCCTGAAACTTAGGCTGCTTTGAGTCTTGCTCTTGCTAAAAAAACACCCTCATCCTGAATTGAGGAGATTTACTGCAAAGTAACTTCCTAAAATCCAGGCTAAACCTTCCAAGGGTGAGTGTAACTGGTTCAACCACTTTTGCCTTTTCATTTGCAAATATCCCTCTTCTGTGATGTGATTAGCAGCATTGGCTCCTTTGTTTTCTGTAAAAGGTAACCACCTAAAGCGAGCCTGTGCATAGTAAATGAGGACCGTCACATAAAGTGCAGAAGAAGAGCAATAAAGGCTTGTCTTGGCTTGCTCCCCTTGAGAGAAAGGCCATGCTGTCCCTTTTCCTCCACTGGACTAGGTAGTCCGTGTGAATGTCTCATTTCATCCATAATGACATGGACACTGCCGGCCGGCGTCTGCACCAGGCTTGGCTTGGATTCGTAGACTCTTGAACTAGAAGAGAATCTGGAGCCCATTTAGTCCCACCCTCTGGTTTTGCAGATGAGAGAACCGAGGACCAGAGAGGGGAAGTTTTTTGTCCAAATATACAGAATTGACTTGTAGCAGATTTGGAACAAGAATTCCAACCTTTGACTCCTTGTTGGATGCTTGTTGGATTCTAAAGGGGAAAGTGGGGACATGTGTACTAGGGCTCATGGCAGGTGGGAGGGAACCAGTGTCAGAGGCCCCAAGTCGACATTTAGAATTACCCCTTACCCCAGGTCTTTATCGACCCTGTTCTTGCTCCATCTAGGATGACCCAGGGTAGCAGCCAAAAATGGGTGGGCCTTCACTCGGGTTCATCCAGGTCCTGGTGGACGTGGCCAAAATTAGTATGAACAGATAATAGATATTAAGATTAGCTTATCATGACAAAGCTAATATTTATTGAGAGCTTACTCAGTGGCAGGTGCTGTTCTAAATACCTACTGAATTCTCACAACTCTATGAAGTAGTTTGTGTTTACAGATGAGAAAAAATTAGTGTGCAAAAAAGTGAAGTATCTTCTCAAGGTCCCACAGCTAGTTAAGGGGCAGAGTTGGGATTCAAACCAGCGACCTTGGGATTCATCTCTAGGCTACACCAGTAAATGTCAAGTAAGTATTAAGTGATAGTAGACAGGATTGACTTACTTGGCCCTGTAATGACGTCATAACTTGCTAGGCATGCTTGCGGTGCAATCTGTGTGCCCAAGTGCAAAGGCAGCCACGGAGGGCTGACTTTGAGCAGACTGGCCATTCCACACTCGTTATATCAGTTTCCTGAGCAGCTGTAAAAACCACTTGGCTGAAGGCTGTGCGAGCCACAGCCTCACCAGCGAGTGGTTCTCTACATGACTTAGAATATGCCAATTTCAATAGAAGCATTCTGGAGAGTATGGGCATGGCATTTTCAAGTGCCCCTTCAACTCTGGGTCCTCGGGATGTGCTGTATTATGCCCGGTCAAAGGTAGGGAGAGAGTCAGTCCCAATCTGTGTTAGAATGAGGCCAATGTTATTGGCAGTTCTGTGAGGGAGGAAAAAGGGATTAGGAACAAGAGTAATTCTCTGTCTTCATTGATTTCAGAGGCTGTTTACTTGAAAGTGTTTTTGCAACTTTCCTTCTCCTTTTCAACAAATTTACAGTGAAATAAAAAGATTTGCTCAGTGGTGGCTACAAGAGAGTCCTGCAAAACTCAGAGCTGCCAAGGTCAGGAAATGGAACACATGCCTTTTGCCAAAGCAATTTTTTTTCTCATCAGATCAGCGGTCATGCAGGGAAAAGGGCCATCGACAGGTCCAGATGCAAGTTCAGTGGTGAGGAAATAGCCGCAGCCTCCAACGTGTTGTAGCTTATAATCAGAGCAGCTTGAAATAGTCTGTTTCATTAAAACAGGGGCCCGCCTTGAAGTGTTGGCTTCTGAGTGCCTGGCTGGAGGAAGGTCAAGTAGAATCTATGTCATTGCTTCTGTTGCAGCTGCTATAAGCCATTATAGGGATCGTGAATTCAATTAAAGCAGAGCAATAGAATTGAGACCAAGTAGAAATCACCCGTTTCAGGGCTAGAAGGTGCAGCCTTTCCTTTGTTGTCCAAGCCGATCTCCCACTGGGTGGATTACTGGTTTGTGATGAAGCTGAGTAATGTTCGAACCTGTTTGGCTGCCCAGCTCTTCTAGGGGCTGACTGAAGAGGAAATACTCGTGTTCATCCCTGTGAAGCACTTCCGATTAAAACCCAACTGACCGACCAAACAACCCAATAAACCAAAGAACGGAGCATCTGTAGCAGGAAATCCCAAAATCGTGGGAGCATGTGTTTGAAAAATAAGAGTTTTTCAAATCCAAAGGGAGGAGAAGGTGTGAATGTTACCTGGCAAGTTTAGGGCATTATTAGCTGCAAATATTAAAAACATTTAATAAGTTTACTTTTCCCTTTGAGTGCAGCTAGGCATAAAGGAGGAGAGGCCCTCTTCCCCAGGGTCCTGTTTATGAGTGATTCCAGCAAAGGAGGTGCTCCTTGCTGCCAATGCCTAATGGGCTGCTGGAGAGGAGGGCTGCTTGCTGCTTTCAAGTCAGCCCGACATAACACAGCTGGATGGTGGCTCACATATGGGGCAGGGTCTCCACTTAGTCCTGGCTCGTCCTTTGATGTGCCTCCTCTGGGAAGTGCTAATAGGAGCTGTTACAACCAGTGTGGGGTGCGGTGGGGGGCGCTGAGAGGGGTGTGACATTTTAGGAACTACGTGGCAGCTCAGTACTTAAAATGAAATGGAAACATAACTGATCCTGGACAAGGACCACTGGTTGTTGCTGACAGCTGGGACTGCGGAGCTGGGTACGTTTCTGTCTGAATGAAGTGCTCTGGCCCATGTTAAAGGTGGAGGTCACCACTGGGGGAGGGGAAGAGTCAGCACGTTGGACTGCTTGTGACACGATAGATCTGATGCAAGGGACATTTCTCCGGGAGGACTGTGGAACACGATGTCTCCAATTATAGCTTGGAGAGTGTCTGTGTGAAGAGATTGGCTTTCTGCAACACTGGATGCTGGAGCATTGTTCTGGGACACCTGGGCAGTGAAATGGCTTTGTCTACTCTGACAAGGATAAGGCACGAGGCCTTGGCTGATGCTGAATTTGGTTTAAGACCTGGGAGGACCTGCAGCTCCTAGGCATTCCCAAAATGAAAGCTCGTAGATTGCTAGTGCCTTGTGATATAAGCCTGAATGAACAGGCAAGTGTTTGGGTCCTCTCCCAACTCTGGCAGAGAGAGAAGCTGACACAGAGTCTCTGCAGCTGCTCCTGGGCCAGGAGGCCTCCTTGCTGCCTCCTCTGGGTCCCTGCCTACGTTGTATAGAAGACTACATCTGTGCACGAATGTGGCCTCTCCTCACCCTTTGTTTCAATGAGCAATATTAGTGCCTCAGATAAACCTCATCGGCTGTGATGCTGCCGCTGTGCAAGGCTCTTCTCACCATATGTAATGCTGCAAATAATAACTTCTCCATTTTTGCTCTACCGACTTTAATATGGCGGGGGGCGGGGGGAGCCTGAAAGCAAATAGAGAAACTAAGTCTACTAAGTTTTCTGAAATTTCGTGTCAACCAAGGTGTTATATAAAGGCTAAACTGTAAATGAGCCACATTTTTAAAAATCTTGTGAATTAATGTGAGTCAGAAATAAGGTAGTACTGTTTTGAAGTTCTTATTGTGACATGACTTAAGTAAGACATTGCAGACTTACAAGAATAGTACAAAGTCTTCCCAGATACTTTTTATCTGGAGTTTCCAAATATGAATATTTTACCACTTTTGTTTCATCTCCTCTTCTCTCCTCTCTCTCTCTGTATATATATAAATTTGACTGTTGAAGAGAAAGTTGCAGAAACTATACCCCTTTTGGTACATTCTTCAGTGAGTGTTTCCTAGTGATACAGATATTCCCTTACGTAACCATAGCACAGGTATCAAAATCAGAAAATTAATGTTAGCACAATACCATTATTTGCTCTATAAACCTCACTCAGATTTTGCCAATTGTCTTATGATGTTCTTTCTTCATAGCAAAATAAAATCCCAAATCATGCATTGCATTCAGTTGTCGTGTCTCCTCAGCCTTTTACTTTGAAACAGTTTTCTAGTCTTTTTCTCTGAAGCAATCTGTATTTAAGTACGTCTAGAGTAGAGAAGAGACTCTAAATAGTGTGGAGCCTTCCAATTTCTTTAATCTTTGCAATGTAATTATATAGTAATAAGAATTTCAGTTGGAAGTATGGTCGCTCACTGAACAACTGCACTTCCCAGATGACTTAGAAATGTGACCATGTGACTGCAGTCCTGGGCGATGGGGAGTGTAAGTAACCTGTACAATCTCCAGGTCAAGGCCTTTAGGGAAAGAATGGGTTTTACTATCCTCCCCCTCCTTTTTTTGCAATGTGAAATAAAGATATGATGATGATGGCAGGAGAGCTGTCTTGGACCTCAAGACTGATCAACAAAATATCTCTGATAATTTGAAGCAACTGTACCAGCCCTTGGCTACCTACCCCATCACCCCCACTCTCCCTATCCTCTCAAAAATTTGAGGACTTAAAAAAAACGCACCACACTGTCATACCCAAAAAAACTTAACAATAACTACTTAATGTTATCAAATATCTGTACCTGTTTATTCCTTGAGAGAAGAAATTTCTCTTACATGAGTTGTGACTATTTTGGACCTCTCCCTTACCACCGCTGTACTGGAGTACCTGGCCCGTGCGAGCGTCTCAACCACTGTGTAAGGAATGCTGCAAATCTCTGGAAATGTTTTTGCCAAAGGAGGGGGAAAAAAGCACAAAATTTTACACTGCAACACTATAACAATGAGGTGAACTTATGTAGAAATCTTTTCTTGATAATTTTATCAAGACTGCGAAACTGTCTCCTTAATGCTTTTATTGAGTTTTTTCAGTCATTACGTTTTCTCTTTTGCAGTGGTGTCAGTCAAAGCTGCATTCTTTGAGAAAGTACAAAGCTGTCTTTGTTATGCAAATTTAAAGTCTTTAAGTTCAAGGAATTTTGGGTTGAAAGATCTGCGCCTGCAATTTCCAGATGTCGGCATCAGGTGGCAGTAGAGCTACTTCTATATGCTCTGAGCGGTCTAGAGTAACAGGAGTTTCACTGATGACAGTGTGAGTACCTGAGCTAAAACACTGGGATCTGAAAATAGGATCTGATTACTTCAGAAAAAAGCAATGCAAGCCGAAGAAAACAGACTTCACAGAATATGAACAGAAATCTCATATGCATTTTTCATGTGTACTTCGGCATAACCAAGCTAAAAACATGGTCTTGATATTAAACCCACAAAAGACTTTATTTCCCCTTTTCCATTTCTTGCAGGACCACTCTTCTTGACACCCCTTTCTCTGAATCACTTTCTTCAAGTAATGGAGTTCTCTCCCTCTCATAATTTAACATGACGTTAAGGTCAACATTTCTTTTTAAATTCTTGCTAAAATTCCTCTTATAACTAAATATTTAGGAAGAAGAGAGAAATTGTAAATGGTACCTCTTTATGCCTATTAAAAAGTCTTGTGTTCATCATGAATTCAAGTACATATGCTATTTTGCCCTTTAGGACTCCCCCCCCCCCCAATTTTTCCCTTCTGAGTTAACACAGTGTAGGAACATGTTTGGCCTAGTCTGCAAGCAATAGTTTTTAAACCTAGTTAACAGCCTTGTTTAGTACCTGGTTTATCAAAGGTAACGCCCGGCAGGAAGACAGAAAACTGAACAAGGTCTGAATTAGTTTTTGTTACTTGTATAGAGATAAATGATTACATAATGTTTCCCCTTTCAACCAACAAGGGCCCCAGGAGAGAATGAGAAGGAATTTTCTCCTCTCCAAGTGCATATGTGAAGAAGCCAGGAAGGTCTTGGGTGTGAACCAAGGATGCCCAGGGTAATTGAAGTTTCTCCATTTCTCTCTGGTGGCCCTCAGATCATTGTGGATTGGAGTAGGAGAGTTTGCTCCTTGGTGCATTTTTGCAATTCCTGGTGTTAATTGTACTAGACATAGTTATAATGCTAGTCACATAGTTCATAAGTTTGGGTTCTGATATCATTGCAGGAAACTAGAAAATAAAATGTGCAGCTCTTGTGTTCCTCTCCAGGAACAACTGTGTCCCCGGAAAGCTGCTTCTGGTTAAAGGTGGATCTGGGCCTGCTGCGCTGTCCACAGCCTCCAACATGGTCCCTTTGGAGCCCTTTTTTTTCCCTTTCTTTCTAGAGTGACTTCAATAAAATGGGGAGGAATTACACATACACGCATGCACACATATGTGTGTAGATGCATTAATGGTATTCATGTCAAGGAAACATATAAAAGATGTGACCAGAAATAAAATGAGTTATTCATTCATGGCACAGTACTGAGGACCTACTACGTGTCTGATACAGTATTAGGTGATGTGCTGTCAAAGATAAGATGTGTTTTCTACTTCCTCGGGGCTCCAGTCTCCTCCTGCAATATGTATTTGAAAGAATAGGGACTAGCCTAATGAGAGACTGCAAGTGTTATTGAGGCTGTCAGTTTTCCTTTAACTTTCATTGTTTTAAAGGTATGCATCACAGAGCAATGTAAACCTGCCTAGTCTTTGGTAAACTTTCTCTTTAACGCAGAAAGCTAGGGGAAACTACTTGGAAGCATGGGACTGAGACTCAGCTGCAGTGTGGCTCAGACCCCCACACGGGCAACTTTCCGGAAATGGCAAATCCACTTATAATAGGAAGCAATTTTCCTGGTACATTTTTTGCCCCCGAGAAGGACAAATTTGGCAGAATTTCCTCATTCTCAGTATTTTTTTCTCCTGAATTTTTTCCATATATTAATACACTTAGCTCTTGCAACAATGCTAAGAAGTGTTATTTCTATCCTCATTTTATAGAGGAGAAAACGGGTGCGCAGCGTGGATTAGAACCTTGCCCCAAGGCAGTAAGTGCCGGCCGGGATCCAAACACATGCAGCGGGGCTCCGGGGTCTGCGCTTTTCAAACCCTTCTCTCTGCATTTGTGGTCTTGAGTGAGAGGAGGGTGGGGGAGTGGGTGGCGGGTCCAGGACAAGAAACACCTTCTCCATTTTGGAACTTCACTTTAATTCAGCTAATGTTAATTGAGAAATCAGCACAGTCAGGCAGCAGTTCTGGCACCAGGGACTCGGAATGCTCATGAACTCACTGTGTGACCAGGGTGCTCAGCCCTCTGCAGAGAGCTGTGTTGAGGGACAGAGAGTCACTAGTGCTCAGAGAGGCAGAGAGAGAACACTCTCTCAGAACAAAGGAGGATGCAAAAGAAATTCCATTCTCATCTTAGTGACTGAAAAAACTCACCTGAAGGTAATTGTTGGTTCTGTCTGTGTTAAATAGAACTTCTCTTGTCCCTGTTATTTGGGATGGGTGATTCTTTGTTCTCTTTGTTGGATAGACTTGGATTTTTTTTTTTTTTGTCTCTATTATTTGGGGCTAATGTCTACCAATGATCAGCAGAGTCACAGATTTGTGCTTGGGTTGCCATTCCAGCCCTCAGCCTACTACTCTATTCCACTATTTCCGCTGGACTCAGAGTTTCTGGGCTCTCATGTCATGTTGAGGTACCTTGTGTGAAATGACTTATATGAAATACCCACTGAGCTGGGCCTCTTTTTGGGTAGAGGGAGAGTCTTCTGGCCGGAGGCCCTCACATAGTAGGTACTCAGAAACACACGTTTACGAAATGAATGCAATAGAAGTAATTAACTCTGGAATGAGGATAAAAACCCCATCACCTATGTATCATATTGCCCAGTCCAATTCACTCATTGACATCTCACCTTCTTAATGAGGACTGAAGCTGTTCATTAAATAAATTAACCATTACGTCGAGAAACACGAATGTCGATATAGACACAGGCTGTTAGTTCGCCAGTCACTGATGTATCCAGTGTCAGAAGGACCTCAGACACTGAGCAGCAGGTGATTGAAACACGGCTGGAAGGGACTAGGCCCACCAATGGATAGACTTGTCCAAACTGATATACTCCTCCCCTTTGAAAAAAAATGGATGCTCCTTGTCATCAAAATTTGAAACTAAGTGATTAGGCTTATCTGGTCCCATTTGACTGTTTTATTTCCATTTTAAAATAGATTGTGCTATTTCTTGCTTGTAATTTAGCCTAATGTTGCCTTGAAATAAGAGGGTGATAAAGAAAGGGAGTAGAGATCTTTGATCATTTGTCATAGTGTGGAAAATCTGACGGTGGCTTTAATTAACAGATGGAACCCCAGAGAATTTCTCCGCTTGATCTTCCCCCAGTGCTCTGTCTAATTGAGTAGAGGAAAACAGCCTTAGCAGGGCCCTGGACAGCTGCCGAGTGAAGCCATTTCAGTGAGGCTAAAATCTCTGCCATGCTCTGGGCTTTTTTTTTTTTTGCATGCTGCTCTTGCAGGCTATTGAAGGACAGCAGTTGGAGGATGAGGGCGTTAGTGCGATGCAGGGGAGAAACTAGTGGCAGGGACCTGGAGACCCCAGGTCCGGCTGGTTTTGCTGCAACCGGCCTTGAGGACAAGGAGGGTCTCCTTCCCCTCTCTGGGCCTCAGTTTCCATGTTTGTAGCATGCATGGATCACAGAGGATGATCCCTGGGTCTTACTCAATTCTGACATTTAGTTAGTTAGTCCTTTTGCCACAGAGAGAGAAAAGGAGCTTGGAGGGTAGATAGGTTTAGAAAACGCTTGCTTGGCATGCACATAACTGTCATCCTAGAAATGGAATTTTCAAAGGCGTGTCTGGCAAATATGAAGGCAGGTTGAGGCCAGTGTAGAGGGGAATCGAATATAAGGATGTTTTTGGAAATATGCTGGGGAAAGTCTTCACCTTCCTTCTCCCCTCCCATTCCTGTCCATTCCCCACAAGATTGCTAAAGGAATCTCCCGAAACCAGTAATTCATTAAAGCACTTTCCCCTGCTCTGAACCATACGTGGAAGAAGGGCAGAGACCACATTTTTCTTGTCCCGTGATGTGTCCCTAGCTCTGTCCCCGCACAGCACCTTGCCCAGGATGAATACCCCATTAATATCATTGAATGAATGAATGTATGCATGCTTAGGATTTTCCAATGGTTACCACAGCTTTCAGTTTCTAAGTTAAAAGTTGATACTTTCATCCACAAATTTCTTTATGATTTTGTCCCGGTTACCTCTTTATTATTATCGTATATGATCCTCCTTGATATATTCTTCCTTCCAAGTATACTGTATTACCTGCATTTCTCCCAGAATACCGCAATCTTTAACATTTCTGTGCCTTTTTACACGTTACATTTGCCATAGATGCTTTTTTCCTAGTGTTCTTCTCGTTAACTAGTTCATCCAAACTCACATCAAATCCCAATTACTCTGGAAAGCCTTTTCTGATCTCCCACCTCCACTGCAATTCAAATGTCTCTCTACTAGGTTCCCATGGCATTAAATGCACACCTCTCTCTGACTATTTATCATGCTATTGTGGAGTTATCACCATCCCTAGCACACTGTCTAGAATATAGTAGGTGCCCATTTAATGTGTGTTTAATGAGCAATTCAGTGAGCTAAGCTCCCAGCCCCCATTTCAGGCTCATCTTGCATCCACATTTTCTCCTTTTCCTTCATGCACGAGGTCCCAGAGCCGCAGCCTGCTTCCTGGAAGGAACCTTGTCTTGGGCTCCTTCCACTGCTCGACACCTGGCTATAGAGTAGGACTCTCTCTTCCTCAGTTCAGCCTTTTTGTTGTCTCAGTGAAGAGTCCACAGGCCTTTTTTCTTTCATGTTTTGATCACTTCATAGAAATAGAAGATGAAAATAACAAGCTGGTTCTAGAAGCTCACAGAGAGGTCTCACAGTGGCTTTCTCCCGCCACCTTCTCCATCCCTTTCTGTGATAATAACTGGACTCTCATCACCAGACTAGACTTTGGTCCTCTGCTTTGTGCTCAGAGTTGGAACTCCCCAGTCTTTCTCATTCCTTTGACATTCAGATGTCTGATGAATCCCATTCTTTATAATTGGTCCTCTCGGATCCGAGGATATGGTTAAGGCGATTTATTGCTATGTAGCAAATTAACCCAAACTGTAGCAGCTTAAAGTACCAAACACTTATTATCTCACGCAGTTTCCAAGGGCTATGAATTCAGAAGTGCCTTTGCTGTATGGTCTCGGCTCAGGGTGTCTCATGAGCTGGCAAGCTATTGGGTGGGGATGTAGTCCCAGCTGAAGGATCCTTTGCACGCTTCCTCACACAGGTGTTGGGAGGCCTCAGTTCTCTGCAAACTCCTAAATGGAGGTCCTCATTTTCTCACCGGTTGTTGGCTGGAGACGTCCCTCAGCCCCGTGCAGAGGGGTTCACTTCTGCCATAATCTGTCGGTTGTACAGACCCAGTCCTGGTGCAGTGTGGGAGGAGATTGCACCAGGGTGGGCATACCAGGAGGTGAGGGGCAGTGGGAGAATCAGAGAGTTTCGTCTCCAGTAAAAAATAGCATTTTTGAGAACTTCCCAGGTAGGTGGTTCATTTCTTATGGCCTCTTGTGGATTTGAGAATTATTTTCTTTATTGATGTTTTGAAATTTAAATCTGAACACATTTTACAATTCTAGGTACATCATTTCAGTGGATACAGCTTTGGACTGTTTGGAAGAAAGATGAGCATCTCATACAATTAGGAGTGTAGAATGTGCTCTTGGGCTTATACTGTCACATTTCCTAGACTCCAACTGACAAATTAGAGTAGGACTTTCCAACTTTTGCTTTGTAGGCGTGACATTATTTTCCATGCAGTAAAGGTGGGTGTCAGGTGGGCAGAGAGAAGTGCCTAATGCATGCCCAGATGATAGATTTTTAAAAGTAAAGTCACCTGCTCTGTGGTCACATCCCCTGCTTATAGACTGGGGTGTTGTCCACATAAGTTATGTTCTAATCAGTTAGGATTCATCAAGGGAGGACGGCCAATGTGGCTGTTCCTCAGAGCCTAGTAGATTAATTGACATGACAGAAACACTTCCAACAGTGTGTATTTTGGGGTCAGAGGGTCAGAGTGCATCGTGGTGGAGTGGGTTGGTACACAAGCAGGAGAGGGCCCCCGGCCTGTGGAGCCGGCATTCGCAGCGCTGCTACTGGACAGTGGATTTTGGGGTGACACTTGTGGAGTCCTAGCCGGTCATGGGTCAGGCTGACCCTGCACCAGGAAGGCTCCAGTCCTCTCTTCTACCCTGTCTGTGAGCAGAGTACAGCTCCAGTTTTTGAAAATATTGGATTCCATAGAACTGCAATTTCATTCTGAGGAAAGACTTAGCAGCTTCAAAAAGAAAGGAAGATGAAAAACCTCCATCCTGGGAGACAGTGTAATTGACAGTGCATCTCGGAGGACAGCGCTGAGCACGGGAGACTTTTCTGGGAACCAAGACAGTGAAGAGAGATGAAATGGGTGGTTTCTCTTCAAAACTCTCCTTTGGGGAAACCAAATCTTTTTCTAATGATGTTGCATTTGTCCCAAATGCTGTTAACTGTTACAATTACTATCAAAAGGCTTAGGATAGTCTTCCTAATAACACCTCAATTTTCCAAAGGAGGATTTGGCCTCCTGAAGTCACTGGGAACTTGATTAGGTGCAGGTTTTCTCAGTCATGGCACTATCAACATTTTTGGCTGCATAGTTCTTTGCTGTGGGCATCTGCCATGTGCATAGTAGGGTCCTTTTTAGCATCGTTGTCCTCTACCCACAGGATGCCAGTGGAACTCCACCCCCATCCCGGCTGTGACAATCAAATATGTCTTCAGACATTGGCTCAGTGTCCCCAGGGACAAAATTGCACCTGACTGGGGACCACTGGCCTGCTGAGCACAATGAATGGCCAAGGTGCCGGTGCTATTTTTGCCACCCTGCCCCCCCAATTGTGGTTGAGTGTGAAGCACTGTTTGTTTCTTTTTACGTGACTGATTCAGAAGCTGACCCTGAAGGCATTGTCCTTCTCCATAAAGAAGTGCCAAGATTTTTTAAAGAAAGTTCTGGCAAGGCTGGGCTGAGTGTTCCATCTCCCAGCATGAATTAAGGTACCAGACTTAGGTGTACCTGTTCGAGTACCTTTGTTGTACACCAGGCTCTCAGTTCAGTACAGGTTTGTCTTGTTCCACACCAAGGTGTCTCCTTCACCCGAGGGGAAACAGAAGTGGAATAAAAAATGTGGCGCTATCTTCCTGGCAAAACTGAGTAAAATTTTGGAGGGAAAAGTGAGGGAGAAACTCAGTGTGGAGTCTGGCATTAAAGATCACATTAGTGATCAGCATAGATTTCTACCTCAGCTTCCCCCTGGAAACTCCCTGGATGTCTCACTTTTCCTAGATGTAAACGCAACCTATTGTCATTTCGTGGTAAAACATGCTTTGTCTGCTTACCTGACACTTTTAATAAGCTGGCATTTCCCCCTCTGCATGTCTCCAGGCATAATAAGAGCAACAACAGCAACAGCAAAAGAAAAGCTTTCTTTGAAAAGAATTTGTCCCTAATCGTTTGCAGCTGCAACAGACGACACCACCAATTAAAAAGCCTGGGTTCTGGCTCTGCCCAAATGAAGAGGCCACGTGCTGACCTTATGGTCAGTCACCTTAAGGGCACTGAGGGTCGAGGGACATCTGTTTGAAATTTCCTGTCACAACAGTGCCATTTGCAGGGATGGCCAGGGAGCAAACAAGGATTGTGCGGGTTTTCTTCATCAGATGTCTCCTCCTGTAGAGTTTTGGGAGAGGGGTCCTAGAACAGAAGGTGATTGGTGGGTGCTGAGAGCAGGGATTCTATCAGGAATAAAGACCCTAAATAGCATGTGATCCTGGACTGGACTGTCTTTGGAGGAGGGGCCTATGTTCCTAAGGCAAGAAGAGAAACCCCATTGGAAAAATGCTGGTCAAGAGACCTACTAGCGTCCCCAGTTGTCAATGGGCAGAAAAGGAGAATTTGTATGGTTAGATGCTTCTGGTGGGCAGGGTTCTACAAATGTCTAGAGAAATAAACTGAATTTATTTTCAGGTTACCTTTGTGATGGGCTAAGGTCCTCAAAAGAGGGGATTGGTAATGATACCTGCCTGAAAGAAAAGAGAATGACATAACCTATGGAAGTAACCAGAACTTGGCACCTAATAAATGGTGGGGTGATTATAAAAATAAGGATCACCATTGTCACTAATTACACAGGGACTGTTTCATATCCCTGCACATATCCCAAGTAAAGCTAAGTATGGAGATGATTTAGGTCTTCAAGATCATTGCGGCCTCAGTTACATATTTTAGATAAGCTTCTAACTATCTGGGTAACTCCCTCTGCCCTTATATCAGGTAGGGTTTTTTTTTGGTGGATGCTGTTGCAAGGTATCATAAGCTGGGTGGCTTAAAACAACAGCAGTTTATTCCCTGACAGTTCTGGAGGCTAGAAGTCCAAAATCAAGGTGTTGGCTCCTCCCATTCACCCCCAGAGAATATCCTGTTGAAATGACCTGTGTCTTCAAGGGCAGAACAGAAGTGTGCTGCGGGGTAGTGAAGGCAGGGCCTAGGGTGGCAATCCTGGGCAAGATATTGTAACCACAGCATCACCTTGTCCTTGTTGAGTCATAAAAACCTTTGCCCTGTGGAAGAGTGTGGTGAGCTGAGAGGCTATGAGTGGAGATGACAGGCCGTGGTCATAGACTGCCCACGGGGGTGATGGCCAGAGGGGGGCTGATGATGACTGATGTCTTGTAGAAACACCAGGGGTGTTACTGACAGATGTGAGGAGACTGGGGCGGTGACGCATGCTGGGAAGGCAGCTGGCGAACCTGCTTTTCAAGGGGGGATTCCAACCTCATTAAAGTGTAGAAGGCCCTTCCTGAATATACAGAGTCACCATGACCTACGACCATCAAGGCCAGTCTTACATTTTGGCTTTACTCTCACCCGTGTGTGTGCGTGTGAAGGGCGGGCGGGCGTGTGTCAGGGCTTCTCGTCTCGAGCCTGTCTGCAGCTGGGAAATGAGAGCTCCTTGCAGCCGTGTGTTGGGTAGGTCTGCAGCGCACTTTCTACCAACTATTGAGAGCGACATGTGGAGCTTCGAATGATTTATTATTTTCAAAGCTAGGAAAATATACAACTTCTTATGCTTAGTCAATAATTAGTGAATAACAAACTCCACCAAAGAACTTCTGTAATTTTTCAAGCACCAAATGTTTTACTTCTCAGATGTCTGTTTTTCTCAGTCATTGACTGCTAGTCAACCATTTAACTGGTTAATAGGAGCACCCAAGATAAATAAATGGAGACCTTCTAACCTGGAGGCTGT
Source organism: Tonatia bakeri (assembly GCA_004024845.1). Classification (NCBI taxonomy): domain Eukaryota; kingdom Metazoa; phylum Chordata; class Mammalia; order Chiroptera; family Phyllostomidae; genus Tonatia; species Tonatia bakeri. Next base: position 58,891 of record PVIA01003121.1, read on the forward strand.
GAGTGGCAGCTTGGACTAAACCATCAGCCTTCCCCCGAAAGAACGTACAAAAGCGACCCTGAACGAAGTTAGACACAGACCTGTTTTGAAGGTCAGGTAATTTATTTTTTTTTAGGGAGAGGAAGGGTAAAGAATTAAATTTTATTAATTATATGTATATTTTTAGTCCAATTTACTTTTTCAATACTGAAGGACAGCACAGAATGATTGTGGGTTTTCCAAATCAAAGTTGTTTCTTTCTACCTCCTGGGTCTTTGTGTTTTCTCACAAAAATGCTTTTATTTCTCTGCAATGACTTTGTACAATTTGAGAACTCCTGCTCAGATGCAAATACCTGAAAAAATATATCATTTTTTTCATTCAACATAATTTAGCCTTGAAATGGAAACCCTGGCATAAGAGTCTGTGGTTTGCACAGTTCCGTAAAATGGAATTTTGAAATATCCTAGCTGAGGATCAGTTTTGCAAACTGCAATCACACACACATACATGCATGCACACAAACATGCATGCACATGCATACACACACATGCACCTATGCGATAGCAGAGAAAAAGATGTGCAGCAGGAAGGCTGAAGGGTGGAAATGGAATAACAACAACAGACATGCCACAGAAAGCTCCCAGAGGCAGGGTGCCTCATCAGTAAAACACTTTCTTGTCATTTTCTTAGTTCATTCATTGAATGGCTTTAGTGTTCCTATGAGATTGCATGTTAATTTAATAGACACTTCTATTGGAAATATTTTTTTGCCCCATCATGCAGATTCTTTTTCTTCCCACCTTACCATTCCCCCATTGCCAGAGTGAGTCAGAAACATGGGTGTGGCTCCAGGTGGGAGAGAGGAGGGGTGGGTTAAAATGAGGGGGTTTGTCAGCTTGCTCCCTGGCATTACCTCAAAAGAGGATGTCACTCAGAAGAGCCCAATTAAGGGGCAGGCTTGCTGGGCAGTAGCTCAGGTGTGTTACAACATCACTGGAAGAGCTGGAAATAGCATTCCAGTTAATTCAGGTTATTACCATTAACTAGAGAAGTATTTAGCACACCAAGTGGAATTTGAAAATAAAATATGTCTTTCCAATACCTCTTCTACCCCTCCAGGATATCAGTGTGAAGGGGCTCCAGAGTTTTTGGGCTGCCTGGTGTGCCCATGTGTCTAGATGCCACTCTGGCCAGGGCCATCGGTGTGTTCACTTGTTCCTCTGACCACTTCCTGTCATGGGCTCTGGCAGCCCAGCATGCCAGGAGCAGGGGACACAGCATGGAAGCCCTTCTTAGCTGTGTCCAAAATGAACCCTTGGCCCTAGCCTCCACTTGCCAGAAATGTCAGTTCAGTCGATTTAAAATTATTTTCCCATAAATCGGTTTTATTGTTTCTGCCTGGAATAACTGACCATAATTTCCTGCTTTACCTGTCATGTTCTGTGTTCAGGTTGCTCCCCTTAGCCCTGGCTTCTCTCCACCCATCTGTGTGAACCCATCCTTCCATCCTGAGCCCACACTTCCCACCCTCCCTGCTGCACTCACTCTCACTGAGCCACCCCTTGCCGGCTTCCACAGAGGCCCCCTTTGTGTGTAGGTGAGCTTGGCTGTGGAAGGGAGGTAGGCTGCAGACTTTAATCAAGGTTATATTAAAAACAAACTACATCCAGACTTTGATAAGAAGCTTCTAAGTAAGAGTGGTAGTTGTAAAATTGTGTCTGTATGGCTGTTGAACTCTATGGCATTGTATATAAACTGTGAATAGATATTTCCATTGTAAAAGAAACTTAAAAAAAGAAATAGTCCTATATTGGTCAGTAAGAAAATAAAAAAAGATGCATTTAAGTGATTATAAAGCCTCTAGTAAACTACAGGTTGTTTGACCTGCTCTGGAAAATTGGAAGGGTTTGCTGTCCACTGAGTGGGGTGGGTGTCTCTGTCCAGGACCTCTACCTCTGTCAACTTCAAGTTCATTTTCAAAGCAAGTATTATATCCCAGATCAGAGTGACTTAATGATGTCAATGGTCCCATCTCTCCCCAGAGTTTTGCTTGATAAGCTTAAGGAGTTAGCCCAATCTGTACACTTAATCGTATCTTCCAGGTGTATAGCAGACCCATGAGTGGAAAGGAATTAACCATTATTTGAGCTATTATGACTCAGGAGTTTTTAATGCATACATTATTTAACCTTTATCAAAAGCCAAATAGATGGTCCTTGACTTATGATGGGGTTACATCCCAATAAACCTATCATAAGTTAAGAATATCTTAAATTGAAAATGCACTTAATCCACTTAATCTATAGAATATTATGGCTTAGCCTAGTTTACCTTAAACATGCTCAGAACAATTGGATTAGCCTGCAGTTGGGCGAAACAATCTTGTTGCCCCTCCTCAGCATCACAGGGGAGTATCATATTGCATACTGGTCGCTTGGGAAAATATCAAAATTCACATTCAGTTTTCACTGAATGTGTATACTTTCACATCCTCATAAAGTCAAAAAATCATAAGTCACCTATCGTTAAGTTGGGGACTGTCTGATTATATGGACAAGTATCAGTCAGGATTAGTGTTAAACAACTATAACAAATAAAACCTCAAATTTAAGTAGCTTAACACAGTAGATTGTTTTTCCTTTACAAAACCAGCCCTGTTTGGTTCCAGGACAATGGCATCAAGGCTTGGGGTGAGTGGAAGGGATGGGACCTCTGCTCCACACAGAGACACAGGGACCCAGGATGCCGGAAGCTCTGTCTTCTTCAACACGTGGCTTTCCAGTAGCATTTAATGTCAGTGTCCAGAGGGAGGGAGGAGGAAGTGAAGAAATGAGTGCGAGAGGTTTTTATGACTCTGGCTTAGAAGTTATTATTATTTTCTACCCATTACCTTGGCTAGAGCTGGGTCTCTCAGACATCCTGATTTCATGGCTGGCCAGCAAATGTAGCCTGGCTGAGGACCCAGAAAGAAGAGGAGATGGAATGTGTGATGAACAACTAGTGGATTTTGTCACAGGCATGAAATGGTAGACATTATTATTCCCATTTTACAGGTAAGGAAACTGTAGCTTATCCTAGATAACTCAGCTAGTAGGTGACTGAGAAAGGATTTGGGATTAGAGAGTATCCTGACAACTCAAAAAGATTCCTGATTAAAGCATGACAGTAACCATAATTGGCATTTATTGGGCCTTTCATTTCACAATGATACTAAGACACTTTTTATTAGCCCACAGGTGCCAGGTAAGGGAATTGAAGCTCTGGGTTGTTCTGTAACACGTCCAACTAGCATGAGGTAGAACTTGGGTGCAGACTCCTTTCTTTCAGACTCTATAACCTACCTCCAGCCACCCCTCTATAACGCTTCCTACTCCGACACCTTAGGGAATCAGCCCTGGGCTCATAAGGGCAACTGCATAAAGGCTGGGGGAAGGCTGGGTCAGCTAGGTTAGCTGTAAACTTTCCTTGAATAGATTTTACTCTTTATGAAGCACAACTTTGTTTTACTCCTGCTGTTTTAAAATTTAATCCTCTCACCTATTCATGCAGCTTTGATTAGACGTCTCAATGGCAGACTAGGCCTTTCCCTTGAATAATACTTGTAGTGCTGCTTTCTCCTCCATAGTCACAGATGTAATTCTGCGAAAAGAGAGGGGATGGGGATTAGCACCATAAACAAATGCTTATTGAGCACCTTATCACAGAGGAGCTCGTGACACCAAGAAATGAGAAAGCGTCCTGTAGGCTCCTTGTCCTCCCTGGGCTTGCAGATGGGTCAGGGAGATGGAAGGTGGTTATATACAAAGATAAATGACAGCACAGGGTGGAGTTTGCTGGGAGCCAGAGGACCAGTGCCAATAATGAGTGTTAGAGGATGGCTAGCTGATGGTTTTTGAGCAGTCACTAATGTGCTGGCCTCAGTCCTAGGTGATTTCATATATTATCGCATGAATCCTACAGGAATTCAATGGTGGGAGTGATTTCTGGGGACTACATGGTCAGAACGTCTGGAGAGAGGAGGTGAGACTTGAGCTGGGTTGAATTATACGGTGATATTTCTCAGCAGCAATGAACGCTGGCTGAGCTGAAACCCAGAGCATGATTTCTCAGTGGCTGGCGGCTCCAGGTCATTATAGCTTCAGTGCCCTTCAGAATGGAATTTTTCTGAACTTGTGAAGATGTGTGAGGTGTGCCCAGCAGGTAAGCATTCTTCCATTTGCCTTGCACCCATTGCCTTAATTAAATATACTTTTCTTCTCTTGGTTAGTTTCTTCCAAGACTCCCAAAGCTCTGGAACATCTCTGCAGAAATGAAATCACAGTTCCCAGTATGGAAACTATGCAGAGAGGGGAAAATATCTTTGAAGTCCATTTTCACATTGGAGTTGGGGGTTGGAGGCAAGGAGAGAGTGAGGTCTGGCTGAAATGGGAAGGGAAAAGACGATTCTAGAGAAGATTTTCTCTTGTTTCTGAATCACTTTTCTGTTGTGATTTCTGCCACTTGCATATAATTCAGTTGGGTTCATGCAGAAGGCTCCAAGATTTACAGTTTTCCTCTAGGAATTTGGAAATGATAGTAAACATAGTTCACATATTGAGGACTTACTCTAGGTGTAAACCCTATGGTAAGGATTATTTTATTTAATCCTTACAATAATGCATGTCCATTTCACAGATGAGGAAAATGAGGCTTAGAGACTTAAGTTGCTCAAGATTATATCTAGTAAGAGGCAGACTGGAACCCTCAACCTTTTTCTTAAAAACTATTTTTGTATAACAGCTTTATTAAGATATAACTCACATACCTTATTATTCACCCATTTAAAGTGTAGAATTCAATGAGTTTTAGTTTATTCAGATGTGCAACTATCACTACAATCAACTTTAGAATGTTTTCATCGCTTGAAAAGGGAACTCTGTATTCATTAGCAGTCTCCCTGTTTCTCCCCACCTCCTCTCTCCCCTTACCACTGGGCAACAACTGACCCGCGCTCATTCTGCAGGGATTTGCCTGTGTGGTCTTTTGTGACCAGCTTCTTTCACTTAGCGCAAGGTACTCCAGGTCCATCTATGCTGTAACAGGTATCAGTACTTCACTCCTTTTTATGGCTGATTAATGTTCTATTGTGTGGATATACCACATTTTGTTTGTTGACTCATCAGTTGATGAACTTTTGGATTGTTTCTGTCTTTTAGCTGTTATGGATAATGCTCCTGTGAATACTTATGTGACAGTTCTTGTGTGGGCATGTTCTCATTTCTCCTGGGTGTATACCTATGAGGGGTTTTGCTGGGTCATATGGTGACTCTCTGGTTAGTGTTTTGAGGAGCTGCTAGACTTTTTTCCAAAGCAACTGTGCCATTTTACATTGCTACCACTGTTAATCACTAACAAAGTAATTTATACCTTGGTCACTTGTTTGCACTAAAAACATCCATGCAACTTAGTAAAACTCTAGTAAAACCCTCTAGAAACTGAGACTTTTCTTAATGAAAAACCTTAAAGCTGAACCTTGAGTTTAAAGTGTTATTTTTTTTAAGATCTTATTTATTATTTTTAGAGAGAGGGTAAGGGAAGGACAAAGAGAGGGAGAGAAGCACTGATTGGTTGCCTTTCACATGCCCCCTACTGGGGATCTGGTCTGAAACCCAGGCATGTGCCCTGACTGGGAACTGAACCGGCATCTCTTCAGTTTGCAGGCTGACACTCAATTCACTGAGCCATACCAGCCAGGGTGGTGCTTTCTGATTTAAAGATGTTAATTGAGCCAAGTGCCGAAGAGGCAAATGTTGAGAACTGCCGTGTTTGTATTTCCCTTTATTCCCTGAGGCATTAGGGGGATTTTCTGTTTACTTCTAAGACTGAGTGGTTTCTAGCAGAACCCAAGCAGGTGCTGCTATATCCCAGGATTGTCTGTTATTCTGAAAAGCCATTGACATTTGCTGAAAGACGGCACAGAAAAGAAGACGTGCATAATATCTATGCATATATCATGCTGTTTTCTCAAAAAGTTAAGTATTCTGGGCATCAAGTTCACTGCCACTTGATTGCAAGTGACATAAACCTCAAAGCCATTAAAAAATGATGTAGAAAAAAACAGAGAAACATGGAAAGTCTTTTTTTTTTTCTTCCCTTGCGACGGAATTTTGAAAGGGGCCCAAAAGGCGTTATTCAACAAGGTATACTTGAATGAGCCTTGAGGCCCGCTGTCTGGACATCAGAGAGCTTTGCTGAGTGCTTACTCCGGGGACTCTAGGTGGGTATGGGAAGAACGTGAGCCATGGTCTCTGCCCTCTGGGAGTTCCTCTCCTGCATTACTACAGAAGAACTCAACGCTAAGCTGTGATCGTAAGTGCTACAGGGCTGGAGGGCAGGGGAGGCAGAGTGAGCTGGAGTGGCGGCTGAGAAGGCCTATGTAGGAAGAGAGACTGGCCTTAAAGAAAGCCAAGCCCAGACTTAAACCGGAATAAATGGCATGGCTATTCCAGGTGGGGGAAGCAGCAACACCCACATGACAAAAGCCAGACTATTTGGGAGTCAGTAGGCAGATGGGCCCGGCTGGAGTAAACGGTATCTATAAAGGTTGGAATGAGGTTAGAAAAAGGTTAAAAAGCAGCAGAGCATCATGGAAAGAGCAGTAGATTGGTGTGGGGACATATGGGGTTTGTTTTCAGTTCTGCCATGAACTAGTTTTTGATATAGGCTCTGTGATCTAGATACTTAGGGCTTCAGTCTCTTAATTTATTGACTATTAAAGTTAGACTAGTCCTGGCTTCACGTTACAGTCTCCTGAGTGTTTATTTAAAATACAGGTTCCTGGATCCCAACCCTGGAAATCATGTTTCCATGGCTATGAGGTGTGGCCCAAGAGTCAGGGTTTTCTTGGCTGTGCCTTGGAATTACTGGGGAGCTTTTAAAACTAGTTCCCATCACTAGAGGTTCTGATTTAGTCAGTCTTGGGTACAGGCAGGCTTTGGGGGTTTTCAAAGAACCCCGGGTGATTGTAGTGGGCAGCCAAGAGAGCCATAATCTCTGGTGGACTCCGATGGAATGAAGGGCTGGCCAGAGACTCCATTGGAATGGGAAAAGTCTAAATCCTTTCTAACTCTGAGGGACTTTGATTCTGTGAAAAGTCTGTTGGGATCAGGTGGAAGAGGGCCTTAAATGCTGGGCCAAGGAGTTTGTACTTTGTCTCATAGGTAGCAAGAGACAGGTAAGATGTATGAACAGAGGAATAATTAAGAACCTCTCTCCTGTGTACGTCAAATTGCCTTGGAGCATGAGAGTCCTCATCAGGGAAAGAAAGGAAAAGAGGAAGTTGTCTCTTTATGCAGACTTGTGGCTGGAAAGGGGTGACCATTGCCAATGCCATTGTGTGACAGGGTCTGGTGTCCTTCTTCATAGCACAGCCAGAAATAGCCAGGGGGAGAAGTGAAGACATGGCCTGGGGCAGCGGGGTGTTGGAGCATGGACTTAACCAGAGTGTAGGCATCCTTAACCAGAGTGTAGGCATCCTTAACCAAAGTGTAGGCATCCTTAACCAGAGTGTGGTAATCCTTAACCAAAGGGTAGGAATCCTGAACCAAAGGGTAGGCAGCCTCAACCAAAGAATGGGCCCCACGGGTGGGTGGGAGACAGCAGCAGATAGGGTGGATTTAAAACTACATTTTAAATTATGCTCCCTCTTCAGTTCTCCTTCTAGTTTTCAGAAGGGTCAAGGTGTGGCTCAGGTGCCCAGCAGTTGGCTCGAACAGCTCCCTGGCACTTGCCAGTCTCCTTTTCTTGACAAAGAGAGAACCGGCCCCAGGCTTAGAGCCCAGGCAGCTGATGATTTTGCAGTGTCCCCTTCTCTCAAACCACAGGGCCCCCAAGTTTTAGGGAATTTAGACAGGGAAGTTTGAGATCTTCTTCTAGCAATTGGCATGGCTCTTTCACTTACTGTACTGGCTCAGATTTTCTTCTTGAATAAATTTGAGTAAAAACATGAGTTGATTTAAAGAGAATTGTTAATAATAGCACAGAAAGGTAAGGCAGGAAGGAAATCAATTGTGAAGGACTATACACATTGATGGGGTCTCCACTGGATAATCTTTAAAATTTTTTCAGGTCTAAAATTCTATGTTTCCATAATATTTTGAAAATATTGTCCCTCCCCCAGGAGACTGCTTATATATACCCAGTTAATCACCAGGGGGTCGTGGCACCACCCTGTCTCCCACTGGGTGCTGAGGGCTTGTGGGCAACTTCCTGGCATAAACCTCCAGCTCCAGAAAGAAATTGCAGGCAAGAACATTTCAAGGAATGTGAGCCCTGCAGACTAAGACTTCAAGATCTTTCAAGGGGAAGACCCCAAAACAAAATGAACAAACAAAATGAAGCACATGGAAAACAAAATAATCCAAGTAGTCTTAAAGGTACCGACTGAATTACCCCCCACTATCAATGTTTTCAGAGGGTCTTTTTTCCTTTCCTAAGAATGTTTGGTCAGGGAACAGATGAACCCTATTTCAAATGTGTTAGTTGTCACTCTTATCTGTGCTTCATTGAACCAACATGGAAAAATTTCTCTCCCATCTCCCCCTGACCTCCCCTAAATTTAGTGCCAATAGATGTTGTTGCATAGGTCATAGGAGAATAGTTTTGTGGGTCTCCAAATGTGTGGTTCTCGAATGTTAGTGGTTCTCAAAATATAAATCACCTGGGGAGCTTGCTGAAAATGCAGGTTCTTGGACCCGAGCCTCAACACTGTGATTGAGCATGTGTGGAGTTGGGTCCAGGAGCAAGGGTCTTTAACAGGCTTTCTCGGTGATTCTGATGCTGTTGCTCTGTGGTCTCCCCATCTAGAGGTTCTGCTCTAGGGAAAGGTATGTGATGCATCGAGTAACTTCTGCCTTACTGAATGTTCTCAGAGTTTCGAGTCAGGGCTATCCTTGGTGTTGTATAAACTGGAAGCTACATGCACCCTCTGCTCTGCACCCCACCCCCGAGCTATCCCTTCTTTATTTTTACTCAGGCTTTAAATAAATATTAAGGGCAACCCTGATGTGATCAATATCTCAACAATGGGGAAAGGTAATGTAATGGTTTGTGAGTGTAAGTTTGGGTGGTTCAAGTTCACCTTCAAATCCTTTCTTCAGTTTTGTGATCCGGGGCAGGTTGCTAGCCCTCTGGCCTCAGTTTCCTCATCACAACAATGGGGATCACAACAGTTAATTGAGTCCTGGTATGAGGTGAGCATTCAGTGAAGGCTAGCTGTTTTTAGTATGGTAGGAGTTGGGAGAAAACAAAAGAAAACTGAGCAGAAGGGGCAGGATGTGGGAGGTGCTGCAAAAACGGAGCTTGGACCCCAAGGGTGGCATATGACCAGGGAGAAAGATGGAGTACCTTCCAGTAAGGGACATATATGCACGTGTGCATCCCATCCTGTCCCATGCAAACTTCTATGACTCCTCGGTGTGCTGAGTGGCAGCAAAAGTCAGGTATAATGTGGGGATGAAGTCCATTTACAAGTCTACCATGACCGTGTCCTCAACGCAGCATCCTCTGGGCAGCCTCCAGCACTGGGGTGTTGGCTAACACCTCCTAGAAACTGTGTTATGGAAATGACTCAGCAACCAAGGGGTAGGTAGTTGCTTCCAGAAGCTAGCAAGGCTTTGTCAGCACATTGCTCTGGGTTCTGACACATACCTTTTTTTTTTTTTTTCAGATGCCTACCACTTTATGCACAAATAGTTCAGGCATGTGGTAAGGGGAAAAAATTCCTTTACCCTTTTTCTATATGCAAAGGTACTGTCCCTGGACTTTGGCAGAGACGTTAAACCTTTCTCCCAGGGCGTGCCCGAGTCTCAGAGCACGACTTGAGCCTGCTTGTTTTTACAATGTTTTGTCAGAGGGGTAATGTCTGCCAACTAGGGATTATGGATAAACCAAAGAAGAAAATGAGGGGGGTTTCATACACAGAGAACAGAAATTTCAAGGTCGCCAGTCTAGGGGCCGATGCCTCTCGGGTGCATGAGAGGAGGAAGAGAGCTGGCTGTCCAAATTTGCCTACCTCTCCCTTTCTCTGCATTCCTTTTTTCCCCCAACCATTCAGTTGGGGAAAAAAGAGTTTCCTTTTTGCTGTAAATCTGGTCTTTATTGTATTTGGAATTTCTAAAGTCACCTTCTAGCCTTGGAATCTGACTTCATGACTCTCCCTAATAGTAGGGAAACAGTTATTCCAGTTTCCAAAGTGGGATGTTAAACACCAGTAATGATGACATTTACTAAAGGTGTATGTTGTCCAAATGTGTTACACATAGACCAGAAAGTCATCACCTTCCAAAGCGGTGAGCCATGCCTCCCTCTGCCGGGTCCTTTCCCAGCCACCAGGATGCACTCTCTTCCTGCCTGGTGGCAGCTCCAGCTGCTTTCTCTCCCACGGCAGCTGAATATGAATCCAATCAGGGCCTCCCTCTGTGTAGCCAAACAAACCCGGACTCCTGATGCAAGGGAAAGATGCTGAGCCCTGACCCTAGCCAATAATAACAATGTTATAACATGTTCTAGATTTGCCTCTTAGGCACGCGGCTTGCTTTCCCCACCTGCCTTTAATTTTTGCCATTACCACAAGTCGATAGAGATAGGCATCAAAGACTTATCAGATGAGTGGGCTCAATAGAACTGAAATGCCCAGTCTTTCTAATTTAGCAAACTCTAAATAGCTACCTTCAACTAAGTTCAAAGAATATCATTGTTCCTATGTTCCTTCTTTTTTTATAAAACAAAACAAAACTCCATTGGTTAACTGAATTGAGACAAGCCACTAAGAGGATACATAAGAAAATAGAAAACTCAGAAAAATTCAAAGTTAAGAGAACATTTTCCAGTAGTAATTTAAGTTTTTACAAAGGCTTAGGGTTGGTCTGTATTCTGATGTCACTGAAATATCCCTGATTTAAACATAAGTACTTTAATAACTAGTTAGGGAAAGAAAAACTTTCTTTCCCAGGCAAGCAGCAATAGAAACCTTTCTGTTAGATTCCTTTGATTACAATGGTTCTTTGTTAACAGACTGTAACTTTGCCCCAGGACTGGCGATAAGCTCTTAAAAAGAGAAGACCTGTCCTTCCCATAAAGAGATGTGTTCACCTTGAAGGTGGATTGAAAAGAAAAAGTAAATGTCCAGTATTAAAACTTTATTCTTATTTGTCTTTAAGTGTCTCTTTGCCTGAGAAGTCAGACAAAAATCAACACTAGTGTGGAAATAATGTTCAGCCAAAGCATACTGAGTGGAAAAGATTATTCACACTTGCTGCGTGGAAACTCAAATCAGAAAATAGCCTCATCTATCTCTAGGTGTGTCCCTGCACTCCAAGCAGAAGTTGGGCAATTATTGGATTCATTTGATTAGGTGAGCTATTGAGAGAAAAATATCTACATTGGAAGGCCTAGATTATCTAACCTGATTTTACAATGGTCCACAAGCAAGTAACCAATCAGAAATTCTCTTGGAGGAGGGCAGCTCTCTTTGGGTCTTACCTAGGAGTCACTTCATCAGAGTGTACACTGGTTATTTTGCAATACTATTATTACTATAATTTTGTTAATACCCTTATTTTGTAATGCTATTTCCAGCTACAGAAGTTTTAGGGTTTAAAAATGAGAAAAAAACCCTTGAGAAATAGTTCAGTTTCCTTCCATTTTCTAGTCAAACAAACAGAGGCTCAAGGTCATATACTTAGTTGGGTCAGGATTAGAATCCAGAGCTACTAATTCCTAGGCCAATGGATTGTTCCCTCCCATTGCCTTGTTGTTTGATGAGTAAAGACTTTTGCTGGGAGGAGCAGAGGAGTTGAGATACATCTCTCTTCTGGGTACCCTCTCATCTGTCTCCCCTTCCAGTTCAGTGATGACAGTGGTCAAGAGGAGAAGAGCACAGAGGAAAGAAGACAGATGTGGAAAGAGATGGATTAAGAACTGGGGGCGTCCAACCTGCAGCTTGTAGGCCTCATGGGTCCCAGGATGTCTATGAATGCGGTCTAACACAAAATCATAAATTTACTTTAAACATTATGAGATGTTTTTTGTGATTAGGTGTCGCAATGTATTTAATATGTGGCCCAAGACAACTCTTATTCTTCCAGTGTGGCCCAGAGACGCCAAAATGTTGGACACCCCTGGTGGAGAAGGAGCTCAGGGAAGTGGCCAAGTCAGGTGAGTGGGTTCCACTCTTCCTAAAACAGGAAACGAGGAGCCCAGCTTCCCTCCCCTCCCCCGCCTTCCGTCCCCCACCTCGCCTCCCCAGACCAGCACTGCTTGCTCAGCATCCTTCCACACTTCATCTCCATTTCCCCTTACAGTGGATGTGTTTTCATTCTGTATGCCTGAGAAAGTCCCACAAGTACAGAGAGAAAGTCTGGTTATACGATATGTAGAACTGGCCCCAGAACAGACACTGCTCTGAAAAGGGGCTTGTTTTCCGTGTCTGTGTGTTTGCCAGGATCCAGCATCGTGGCGTTGACTGGGTATTGGAAATAAGCACTTGCGTATTTGTGTTTTGTTCCAGCCAGTCTCAAACATTTGAGTTTTTCTCATTGCCTAGGCCCGTTTTAATGATGCACAGGACTCTTAATTAGGCAGACAGGAGTGGAATCCTGGCTGGACCCCTCCCTACATGGGCGAATTCTTAGTCACTCTAGGTCCCAGCTTTCTCACCTGCAATGGGAGTAATAACATACCCCCTGGGCTTAATGAGAAGTGAAGAAGATAATGTTTCTAAAGGGATTACCGCAGCGTGTGAAATGGTGTCAAAGCTCAGGAAGTGGTGATTGGCGCCATCATTATCGTCATCGAGTTGTAACCACGCATCAGGGCTTGGCGTGTATCTGTGCTTAACAAAATGTTAACCTGAATCAGAGGCTTTCATAGAAGAATCTAGAATATTCTCTCCATTTTTGTTGAGGGTGTAGCTCTAAGTTTTGAGTGAGGTTTAATTTCCCTTAGATGCATATTTTTAAAGGGTTTGGGCAGAAATACAGCCAGGGGCATGCCAGGGCTGTACCTGCTGCATATGAACTGGCTTCAGATGTAACACATGATCTGAGAGGCAGGGTAGTAGGCTCGGGGAGAAACACGTCTGTTATGCGGTTCACACTGAAGTTCTGAGATAGGTTCTGGGTCCGTCTAGAACCTGGAGATCCCTGTGGAATCCGCTGTGATTGGAAAGGACATCCTTAGCACCTGTGACAGGACCACTCCGAGTGCAAACTACTTCTGTCTGGGGAATCTTTAAAGGCTTGTTTCCTGACACTCGTGCATGGCATTATTATAATGTTTTAGAGTCTCTTTCCTGATGATAATTCTCAACTCTTATATGACACATATGGAGAATATAACTTCCCAAGTGGTATCATGAGGAATTTCTGGGAATGGCTACCATGCCTATAAGACCTGGGATTACACCCTGTTTTTGGTTCAAATCCAAGCGCTACCACTAACTAGTAGTGGACATTGGCAAAGTCCTTAAGCTTCTTGAGCTTAATTGGGAATTGATTTATCACGTCACTTGCTCATATGAAGGCTGCTGAAGAGATGGGCATAATCAGGTACTTTTAATAGGCATCAATGGTATTGGTATTGACATTGGGCAGGAAAGGGATCCAAAGGCAGGAGAGAGACACAACCAGGAGAATTTGCATAAATAGAGTTCCTAGAATCTCCAATTTTGCAAGGAAGCCAGAGTCAGGCTATCTAGCTTTTCAAAGGAATGACGGTTGGGTCCCAAATACAGGCTGGACTGTGTATTTGTATCTGGGAGTTGTTAGGACATGGGACAAATTCCTTGACTTCCCTGATCTTCAATTTTCTGTGTGTAAAATGGGGACAATTACTACTTCCTTGCTTACTCTGCCATGTGTAGTGAGACTCAAGGCCATTTGCATGAAAGTGCTTTGTAAAGTTGATATGAAATCAGAACATATTCATAATTTTCCTATTATGAATATAGATGACTGAGTAATGTGTATCTCACTTCCTTCTACTACTCTTGTCAATATTCCCTCTTCCATTCTCCTTATGTCCACCTGTGCTCCTTGGGGCAATACAAGAAAACCAGTTGAAATGAGGTAATATTTAGGATTCATCAGCATGCAAGGGGAAAATGGTTCCTATTTTAATTACAGCAGACAAAAGGTAAATAAATGATTGAATTGAGTCTGACGTTCACAGTCAGAAGAAGGCTTTGCTTTTTCCTAATATCCTTAAAACAAAAGACGTGAATGACTAGGCGATTTTGTGTGTGATTAGACAGATTTTGGGTGAAGAAGGGGGATGATGACGGAGACTTTGAGTTGAAAAATCAGCCCGAGAGACTGAAGTCTGGAAACTGCTTACAGAACCTATTTAGCTCTACAAAGGAAATTTCCATATCAGAATAGCTCACTTGACCATATGCATTATAGCTCTGCCTGCCCCTGGTTTTAACTTTTATTAGGTTATTCCATCTGGCTCCTGGTTACCATTACAAAGTATTTTATGTGAGGAATCTTTGCAGTCTGAGGTTTTAGTTTACAGGGAATTTTGATATTTCCACTTATCTTTATTGGGCCGCTTGTAAAGAGATTGAAGATCTTTAACCAAACACTGTCTGTAGGTCCATTTGGAGAAAAGATGATGGGTAGGCAATTACGCTGTTAAGATGGAGAAAATACAGGATCCATTAATAGTCAGAAGGAAGGCATCGGGGGGGTGCGCTGAGCTATGTGGCTGCTTGTCTGGGCTACTTAGCAAGTGTGGGGTCTGTGTGTGCACACGCCTGTGTGTGTTTGTGCATGTGTGTGCACCACATCCATTTGGGTGAAATTATGATGAAGGCCAAGATATTTCCTGTCATTCTTCCTATTTCTTATTTTGTGTTTGTTCTCATTGCTTCTCTCTACAGGCCTAATCTTTATTCCTCTCTCCCTTTCCGCTTTAACCTTTCTCTTCAAACTCCGCCGTAGGTGCTTTGCTTTCCTACATCCCTAGGGTCATTGATCATTAACAGCTTAGAGTGGTATTAGTGGGGATGTGGGAGGCATTTGCTTTGTTAAGTTTTTGCTTCAAAGAAACTCTTAGGCTAAAGAGGGTGAAAATGTTGACCAGGATATCAGGGGCCATGTCTAGTGTTTGCAAAAGGCACTTCGCCCAAGGACCTGCCGATGTTTCACCCAGAGGAGAGTCTGAGAAAGAGAAGTGAGAGCTGTCCTGGAAAGTGGTAGCAGCAATAGGGGAGCCTGGTGCTGGTTCACTGTGTGTGCAGGGGTAGGGGCCACGAGAGGATGTCATCCTAGCTCTCCAGCTCTCTGGAGACGGGGCAAGTGTGACAGGGCAAGTGTGAGCTCTAAGGCTCTGGCAGGGCTGAAGGGCATTCTTTCAGTGAGCAGGAGGCAGGGAGGGGACACCCCAAGGCCCTCCAAACTTCACGTACTATGATTCAGCCACAGTCCTACAATTGGCTCTGGGCGGTAGGTCGGCCCTGTAGTCACAGTCACCAGAAAATTCAGTTCTTCTGCTGTGTCTTGGTGTGAAAGCAATATCAGGCATTTAAGAAGGTTGAGCCTGTGTTCCCTTTCCTGCCAAACATTAGGGTTTGCTTCTTCTTCAGTGTTTTGTTCTATATTTTTCAAGGGATGCTTGGGTAACTTGAATTTGCTGATTGTAGCTTGCACAGTTTCCTGGAGACTGAATAAATTCCTGCCTTGCCATTCTCAAGGGCAAGGCCATTCAGATGACATGAGATACAGCGGAAAAATGCATCATTCTCGTTTTCAATAAACATCTCTGATTAGTGTTCATCTGAGATATTAACAGTACTGAGAGTAAACACCAGGGTTTTATCCCCTCATCTAAATGGGCATTAACTCCAGGTATATCCCTTCTGTTTTGTCATGATTCATAAATCACCTGCCTGTAAAAATCCAAGGCTGAGCATATTTGGTTACCTGTGGCAATGATGGACTTTCTATCGGTGACATTTGCCTTCCTGCCCTGGATTCTTCTTAAGTCCTGGAGCTTTTTCTCCTTTCACCTTTGACCCGATTTCCTGTCCCAGCATAAACGTCTCCTCTCTTTCATTCTGACAGAGGCCTGTGGAAGAGCAATGAAACATTATGTGACAGGCATTTGTTTGTGTTTGTTTGGTTTCTTTGCAAAGTGGTCTGGCTGGATGCAATCAGTGCCGATTTGTTCGACAGGCTTCAAGCCATGGTGTGCGGATGCCAAACACGATGAGTTTGGGCACAAGGTAGTTTAATTCCAGCCTCATTTGCATGTGTGACTCGACGTCATTAGGGATTTATCTGCAAGTAGCCGGTCGGTGGCAGAGAGAGCCAGCCCCTGCTCAGCCTGCTGCAGATGTGAATGCCCACTCTGAGGAGGCCGGAAGACTCACTGAGCTCTCGGATCCAACTGTGAGTGTTTAAGACCTGAGCTAAATTGTGGCCTTTCTGCCCTTTATTTGTTGTTTCTTTTCTTAAATGACAGTTACGAGTCTGTCCTTCATTCCCACCATTGGATGTCCAGAGTTTAGAAGGTTGGGTCATTTAAGGAGATCATTTCAAAGGGTCTTGAGGCTGGAGACTTGGACTGAACATACCTGTAAATGCCCTGGAAACATTCCCATTCCAGAGCCTGGTGGGCGGGGGGTGGGTGGGTGACTCCCTCGGTGACCCCCTGGCATTGCGTGCTGTTACTACAAACAAGAGCCCGCCCTTGTCTTCAGATGTCCCATCTGAAAACAAAGCCCGATGGAATTATTTGTATTAATACTGTTTAAAAACTGTGGTACAATACACATAACATAAAACTCACCACTTTAACCATTTTTTAAAGTATACAGTTCTGTGGCATTAAGTGCATTCTCATCATTCTGTGACCATCACCACTTTCTATCTCTAGACCCTTTCCCCAGTGAAAACTCTGTACCCATTAAACAGTAACTCCACGTTTGCTCCTCCCTGCAGCCCTGGAATCACTATTCTGCTTTTCGTCTCTATGAGTGTCAGTGTTCTGGGGACCTCCTGCAGCTAGGAGGCCGTGAGTGCTTTCCTCTCACCCCCACATAATCAGCACTTCCCTCCACTGCCAGACGTGGGGGATCTTCCCAGTCCCTTTCTCCATATTCACAGGCTTACATACCTTTCGTATACAAGTTTCTTTAAAAATGTCAGTGAGTACACAGTACTTTAACTGTTCTGCAATTCCTTCTTTCCAGGTACCAACATGCCTTGGAAGTCATTGAGGGTTTAGTTCTTTTCTTATTGGCTTTATAATATTCCAGGATATGGACATATCACTGTTTATACAAATTGCTCCCCAGCTGATGATGGGCATTGAAGTTGTTTCAGGTTTTTCACTCTCATCCATGAGAAGTAGCGACACATGATAGTTAATACCCTCCTTTTGTGCATACAGGCAAGGATTTTTTAAAGTGTAATTCCTGAAGGTGGAATTGCTCAGTCAAAAGCCACGTTCACTTAAAGTATTGATAGATGCTGCAAAAGTGTTTTCCAGAAGGCGTCACTAAGTCACACATTTCCCAAATGAATGGTGAAGTCACATTTCCTGGCATCCCTTCCAGCATTTGTTATTATTAGTCTTTTAAACTTCTGCCGGTCTGACCAAAAATGTTTTAAAACTTGCTTTTCATGCTAATCGACCATGGTAAGAGAAGAACCTGAAACAGAAATGGGAAACAGCGGAGAGCCAGAGGGGAAACAGGGAAGGGAAGGTGAGAGGAATTGTTTTGGAATGTTCAGGGGCTGGTAAGTCCACCGAGAACAGACATTCCCAGTGACATTTGGCTGGCTCACTTCTGCTGCATTCATAAGCCATGCAGCCTCTTGCTGTGAGGCTGGGGAGTGGCCCAAGGGTGTCTACTCACCATGAGTTGGCTACAGTTGCCTCTGTCCCCAGCAGACGCCAACACCTGCTTTGTTTTAGAAGCAATAATGCTTTTGGCTGTCCGGAGGTTTATCTTGAATTGGCTTCACCCAGTGCTCCCTCTGCCTGGAGCGCTCTTTCTGTAGTTCATCCGCTCAGCCTGCTCCTCGCTAAGTCAATTCTAATGTCACTTCCCCAGAAACGCCTTCTGGAGTTTGCACTGGTCCGGTATTTGTCCTTCAAGGCACTTGTAACAACTGTAGTTAAATGTTTGTGCGATATTGTCACTGAGAGTTGATGATTGTTGACAGTCTGTCTCTCCCTCTAGCTTAAGCTCAATGAGTGCTGGAAACGGGTATATTATGGTCATCATGTATCCTTGTGGCTGTCACAGAGTAGGCACTCAATAAATATTTGTTGGGTGAATCATGGAAAACCAGGCACTTGCAACGTTGAGCATTGTTACTCTTAATTTACAAATGAGAAAATTAAGGTCTGAAGAGGTTCAGACACACAATATTGAATGATTGCTCTCTGCCAGGCAAGGACTCAGGCCTCCACACCTGGTGCTCAGAATAATGTCTAATGCTTGTTTGAGTCATTTTACCTTGAAGCGACACTATGAGGTAGTGGTTGTCTTTTCCCCCATTTTGCAGATGAGAACATTAAAGCACAGCTCTTCATAGGGCAAGATGAGGACAGTCTATACTTGCACTCTAGCTGTGGTTGGTCGCCGACAGCTTCGTATGGAAGGGAAGGCCAAGCACACTTCCGCTCCCATATCTTCGAAGAGGTCCCACACTCTGAACTTGCTCGTCTTAGTCTACTTCCTTTAACGACTGGTAGGTGATTAGCTAACTGCTCTTCGACAGACCAGATGAGCCAAGGTAGCAGTGGTCTAATTACTCTGCTAGGCTCCTATGCATTTAAAAAGAGGACTCCTGGGGTAACAGCTTAGCCCAGATGAAGAGCTCTACTGTAGTGGAGATTCCAGAGTCTGCTGCAGGCTGGGGAAGACCTGGCCCTGCCTGACGGACGTCACACGAGGCTCAGCACCCAGCTCTCCCAGGCAAAGTCTGGCCTTGTGTGCAGCTCTGTGGGGATCACCCCTTGTCTGAGCGAAAAGTGCTCTTGGGGGAAATTGCTTCACGAAGGTGTATGGACAACCCTAAGAGTTTTGTTTTTTCTCTCCTCAGCTCCAGAAGGCATTTAGGAATCACATTTCCAATTGTAACATAGAGACAAAACGCACTTTAATTCATTTAATTTACCTCTTTAGATCCCAGAGTTTCCACAAAGGGAGTCAGCCAGAACCTGTTCTTGACAGCTTGGGGCCACGTGGGGTAAGGCGGGAACGCGGGCTGTGAGAGCCGACTGGCTGGACTGTGCACCCCAGCCTTGCTACTTCGGAATTATTTAAGCTTTCTGATTTGGAACGCTCCCCTTTGTGAAACAGGAGAGATGATACCTGCTCTGCACGGTGGTGGGGAGGATTAGAATAGTATCTGTCAAGCACCTAATGGAGAGCCTGGCAGGTGTCAGGCAGACATCACACGGCAGCTGTGATTTTCCAATTTAAAGAAATTTGCAAAGTCAAGTATTGGGGCTGGTAAATTTCCTAAACTCTGCCTTTATTAAATATATTAGGTTTTGCAAGTCTTTTAGGAGCATTGGTGTGTCACATGATAAACATAATTTATTTCCACCTCCTCTTTATTTAGTTTATATTACAATGTTATGAAAAAAATGTGTGGCTCATTTAATAGTCCCATTAGTCCTGGGGAATGATTTTTAACATTAGTATGTATCTTTCAATTATTTATATATCTTAAAATCCTTACCTGTCCTTTCCCTCTTTAGCTACCCATGAAACCATAAAGGGTTTATTGAGAGCTGTTTTCCTGGGACCATAAGCAGGATACATTCCTGAAAGCATGACAATTGCCTTTTCAACTTTTAATGATGTAGAATGATTTTTATTTCTAATATTAATATTTTCAAATAAAACACATGCAATTAATATAAATGGCAATGCCAAGTAACTATGACATGGTCTGTAAAATCTCAGTGGTTGTTTATACCCAGGCCAAAGTAGGTTGAAGATGAAATATGATGGGAACAGGGACTATGGTTCACTAAGAAAACTCAGCCTGCAGGAGAAATGGTTCGACACCTACCTATCTTGTTTCTCTTCGTGTTTTCAGGATCTAGTGCACACTAGGTGCTGAATCAGGGTTTATTGCATGAACACACAGACAGATAGAAATCAATTCCATAGCTGGAAGTCACATGACCAATGTGGTTACCATAAACATTAAAGCCTTTGCTAAACTTTTCATACCTTCTGTGTACTTTTATCTGGTGCCTACCTCATGCTGAGCACTAGGCTGGGGGATGAACTGAGGAGTAAAGCCAATCCTTTCCTCCTCTCTTGGAGCTTACATTCTTAGGAGGCCAGGGTTTGCCTAGACCTGCACAAAATGCAGCCGCTGAGAGACTGTGCCGATCCACTAAGGGAGAGAGCCAGCATCGCTGGAGGGTGGAGATAAGGGACTAGTAAGTAGTTAGTGGCGTGTGAAGGAAGGGTCTGGAGAGGTGGGCGGAGGACAGGACAAGTTAGGGCATTGATATGGACTGAGTTGTGTTCTCCCCAAATTCGTATCTCAAGCCCTAACCCCCAATGAGACTGTATTTGGAGATTGGGACTTCATGAGATAAGTAAGATGAAATGAGGTCCTAAGGGTGGGGCCCTCATTCAATAGTACTGGTGTCTGATAAGAAGAGAGGAGGCACCAGGAATGTACATTCACAGGGGAAGGGCCATAGAGAGTGCGTCTAGAAGTCAGGGTCTACAAGCCAAGGTGCAATCAATCTTACTGACACTTTCCTTTTGGATGTCCAGCCTCCAGAACTGTTAGGAAATAGCATTCTCTCATTGAAGGCAGCCAGTCCGTGGTGTTTTATTACGGCATCCTGAGCAGACTAATACAGCCATACAGGCCCTATGAAGGAACTAGATGTGACTCCAAGGGGCAATCAAAAGCAGTGGAAGGTTTTTAAATAGGAGTTCGAGTAATCAGTTTTGTGTTTTCCTCTGGCTGCAATGAGAAAACAGAATGAGGAAAAAATTAGTAGATGCGGGTCCCTTTAGGGGGAAAAAAATCCCAGGAGTCCCGATTTAAAGTCTAAAATTCTCTTTCCATTTGCTGTTCAGAGTTGGTTGCAAACACAGAGTTCTACTTAGGGCAGATTCTGGGGAGAATGACCATAAAGCCTGACATTCTGATAACCAATAACAGCCATTACAGTTCACGGAAACCTCTTCTCTGGCTCTGGAACCAGATGGCCGGACAATGCGCGGCAGCAGACCTGGGTGGGGATGTGGCTCATTGGCTGTGTTCTTCTCAGGTGTGGCCTTGTTCTTTCTGTCCCTAAAGTTATTTTTGGTTGAATGCACAGTCCTATAAGAGGACAGGGTAAGTAAATGGACTTCAAAGTGAAATGCTGCAAGATACTCTCCTTGTTCAGCCCTCTAAGTATTCATCATCTAAATTATGTGTGTTTATTTCAGCCCTGGAACAATGTTTCTGGGACTCAAAGGGCACCGTTGATGAAAAAAGTCCCTAGAAACTTTGGGAAACTGTTGCAATCACTAGTCAGAATACATAGAAAATTGATGAGAAGGTTTAAGTAATAGTTTTAAACAGCAACCGTTTTCTAAAAATTTATTATTATTGTTATTTTTAGCTCACCATTCTGTGCATTGACAATTTGGGCTGGGCTCAGCGAGGTGCTTCTGCTGATCTCCATGTAGCAATTGATCAGTGTGGCCTGGGGCTCAAGTTATGTGCCGTCAGCAGCTGGGGCAGCTGAGGGGCTGGCTCTCTGGCTGTCAGTTGGCTGCCTTGGGTCTGCTTTTGTGGTCTCTCACATTTCAGCAGGGTAGCCCGGACCAGAGGGCAAGCCCACTGAGCATGCACTTATCAACCCGCTGCTTACGGGATACTGGTGAGTGGCCCATTGGCTAAAGCAAACCCCGTGGCCAGCCAGAATCAAGGGGTGGAAACAGACTCTACACCTGGATGGGAGTCACTGTAAGGACATGTTGCAAAGGGATGCGGAAACAGGGAGGAGAAGAATCTGTGGCCAGTTTCACAGTCAGCTTCTCCGTTCAATTTTAGTCCTCTCTGTAACGCTACAGCTTTTGCCACAGTCATGTACCAACATTATTACTTAAAAAAAAATCAACTTCAACTTAAAAAATACCCATTTTAGCCTCCTCCTAAGTAATCTTATGTTTGTAACATGATTTCATTAACACAATTAATGTGTTAGTTACTGTTGGGGGTTCATGTCCCTCCAGCATCACAAGTTACAGTGCTGGCCCTCAGCCCCTCACACTGTGACCTTCTTTGGAAGTAGCGTTGTTGTGGATGTGACTAGTTACGGAGAGGTTACACTGGGTAGGGTGGGCCTCTAATCCAAGCTGGCTGTTGTTCTTGTAAGAAGGTGCCCACGTGAAGACAGAGACAGAGGCAGCTGCAAGCCAAAGAGGGCCAAAGGTTGCCGGCAAACCTGACAGTCTAGGAAGAAGCCGTCTTCTCCTGAAGGTGTCAGAGTGGGCCTGGCTCTGCCTACATTAAGATTTCAAATTCCTGGCATCTGGAACTGTGAGACAATACGTTTCCATTGCTGGAAACCAACCAGTTTGTGGTGTTTTGCTGTGGCAGCCCTAGGAAACTATAACTGTTATTTTAAAAAATACAATACTAGCTTAAGCCATATGAAATTGTCGCCTTTATATCTTTAAGATACCAAATGGTCAAATTACAGCAATTTCTCATTAAAATGAATACCTGGCTATGGCAGGAAGTTTGGATTACCTAAAATTATCTTGTATAGTTTCATGGGTACATTGCTACACTTTTGAAGTCACCAGTGTGAAATGTTCTTCTCCAGAATAAGTCATTGAGATTTCTGGAGAAGTTTGGCCTCCAGGAATGTTTCTAGTCCACAGTGTTTTCCTTCCTGGTTTTACATTCTCGAGGAAGCATTAGAATAAACAGCTGTATACTTGATTTGCAAATGCTCTAAACCTGACTAAAGTTTCTCAGTACTGAACTTGATTTTTTTTTTTAAACCATGAATTTGGTACTGACCTTGGGATCTTAAAAAAAAATCAAGGAGTGGATTTTCTAGAACAAAATGTTATTTGGCTTCTGAGTAAGATGCATGAATCGAATCAAGTATTCTTCATTGAGACGGTCTGCAATAACTTGCAACTATCTGCTTCAGTAGAATTAAATTTCATTGACTTTTGCAGGTAAATAACAACAATAAAAAAGTAATAAAATCTAAAATTCCTGAATCTTGCAACTGCTAGCTAATTAAAAGACTATCTGTCATGATTATTTTGAGCAACTGATCATTTCCATCAATCAACCAAGCAACCCTGATAAGCCAATCATTTTTTTAATCGATGTTGAGCCCCTGAAAAGTTGCCATAGATACCAAATCCTACAACCATCACAACAGAACGTCAGGTTAGAATTGGAAGTGACAGGTGTATTCATCACACAGTTAACAAGCCTTTGAAGGGAAAGAGAGAGTTTGTCAGAGTCCTTAGGCTGGGTATAAAAGATTGCGAAGAACACTCGAATTCCCAAAGAGCACTTCAAAAGCAGGGAGAAGGATCCGTTTTTCATTAGAAATGCAGGAAGATGTTTGCTTGAAATTCAAGCTCTTAGTAACAAGTTCCTTGAAGTTCTGCTCGGCTGTCATTTAGCAGGGGTCACCAGTAAGTTATCTGAAGAGCAGAAAGTTTCCGGGGTTTTTTTCCCCTTTCTGCATCAGCAGTAAAAGGGATGGTTGAGAGCATGGGGCACTGATTACTGTACAAAGCAGTTCTGACTGCACTGTTTAGAAATGTGGAAATTTGAAGATAGATACATTCATTTGGGTGTGTACATTTATTTACCAGTTGTCCATGCTGTCAGAATACAAGAGCAGAACGATGAAGTATATTTTGAGAGACATTGTGCATAAGCCAATATCAGTAAACATATTGGATGTTCAGAACTTTTGTGACTAGGTGAGAAAACCAGAGGGTTTCAAGTTTTAAAAAATGAATATATTCCAAAGGTCTAGCACACAGCCTTCTGTCTCCAGAGTGGTAGAGGAAGCCCGGTTTAACATCTCAGTGAGCTGGTCCTCATCACCTGCATTAGCAGTTAGACTGCGGAAACAGCATCCCATCCTCAGACCCTGGTATGAGCACTGGAAAAGGGGTCAGTCAGGAGGAAGGAAAACCATGATCTGACCTTGGCTCAGCCATGTAGTCTGTGTGACACAAGGCTCTGCAGGACTGCACCGTCCAGGAGAGGAAGAGGGTCTGCCTCCATCACTAAAAGCTTCATCTCGCTCTAACGTTCTTTGGGTCTTGGGGGTTATTTGTGTTTACACCGTGCAGCCGGCTGTGGCTAATGGAGGAGACTTGTGTCTGACTTGTCCACCCTGGCTAGTCGTCAGCTGTCATCTGATTCCTAGTGTGATCACAGGAGTCCTGCGGCACCAGTTCGGTTTTATGCTCCCGAGATGCTAGCTTCAGGGCTCGTATGAACAAACAGGTGAAATGGTTTGATGAGGAAAGGAAAGGAGGTCTGTGGAAGTTCCCAAGGACTCAGAGCCAAGGGTGAGATTAGTGTGTGTGTAGCCACTCAGGAGGGACTCAGTTCATCCCTAAGGAGGGGGCTTTCCCTGCTTTGTGCCCTCTGGGCGGCAGGATCTGAACTTCAGAGCACAACTGGCCCAAGCGTTTTTATCTCTTTTTCCTTTATGGGACCTGAAGTGGGGACTTTATCACAGCAACCTTTAAGTGAATAAAAACTGAATGCCCATCAGGAATAAGCAATTTACTAAACAGTTAATCATATGGATATTTGTTTATATACTAAACATACTCATATATATTTATATCAATGAAAAATAATAACCCACTTTGGGTCTGGCATTAGGTACCTTTAATTTCTCCTGTTCTTTTTTCCTATATGTTAATTAATGGCTATGATTATAATTGGTTTATAGTAGCTTTTTTCTCATTTGCTTGCTTGAATGCATGTAGTTCCTTCTATCCCAACACCTCAATTCTTTGCTGCCTTCAACAAAGTCAATGGTTTTAATGCCTTGCAAAATGTATTATACCTTGCATGCCTGCATTTCTAATCTACATAAAAGGAATTTTGCTATGGATCTCACTTTGTTCCATGCATTTTTTTAGTCACCAAGCTCTGTACTTTTCAGATTCATCCTTATTGTTATGTATCCGCATCTCTTTAATTTGATATTGATTTATTTAAAATATTCATTGAGAACATTCTGTTGTTGGCTGGAAGATAGACAGTGATGAAGTCTGCAGACAAGATCTTTGTTCTCTTGGCACCTACATTCTAGTAGGGGAGAACACAGACAATAAACAAGTAAACATATAATACATAAGCAAGATAATTTAGGGGGAGTGATTAGCTCTATAGAATGCATAAAGCCAGGAGAAGTGGTGGTGCCTGGAGGTCTATTGCATCGATGGGGCCAAAGTCCTCAGGAGGCCAGATCAGAGTGAGACCAAAGGGAAGAGCATTCCAGGCAGACAGTGTAACGTGAGCAAAATGCTTCCCTGTTCATAAGCAGAACTCTGTCACCCAACAAGTGAGTGGTGAACCCGTTAGGCAGGGCGGCTTAAGACACTCAGATGTACTATTAGCTTCTTTAATTCTTTGTGTCCCTTCTTGTGCCTCAGTCTTTTCCCTGAACCATGGCAAGGGTATAGGTACACAGAGTGCGTGTGCCATGGGACAGAGTGACTGAGTTCCCAGGTACTCTTCCTTGACACCAGCGGACCATTTCTTTCTTCCCTCTTTTTCCTTCCTTCATTATCCCTTCCTCCCTCCATCTCTCCATCCTCTTCTCATTGCTTTCTCCCTCCCCTATTTTCCCCTCCCTGTGAACAAACATTCGTTGAATACCTACAATAAGCCAGACATAGTGCTAAGTACTTGGGGGTACTCCAAGTATTTTCTTTTTGTTACGTCTTAGGACGTCCTATTTTCTCCCTGTCCTCTCCAAGAGTTTCATGGCAATGGGAGAAATAGCTGACTCTCTTCTTCTCCATGTTTCCCAACAGAAAAACTTCCCCGTCATTGCCTTCTCCTTTTCTGATGACTGCTCATGGTTTGCAATCCGTCAAAAGCTATTCAGAAAGATTTTATTTAGATTTTTTTGCTAGAGCAGTCAGAAATAATAAAATCACTTGCTAAAACACAAAATAAAAACCCCCAGCTGTATTGTACTGCATTAAGGTATACTAATCATGACTTTAATAATTGAAAGTGTATGTTGGAAGAAGTGTGTTTGTGTTTTGCTGGCATGGAGGGCTGTAACCTGATGAATGTGAACAGTGCCTTCTCTTAGCACAGGCTGGGGCTCCACGTTCGCTCGGAAGAGAGTTGTTTAGAAGGCTGTGTACTTTCCCAGGAACACAGGGTCCTGGTGGAGTTAGGTCTTCACCCCTAATTGCAAAACACCGGTTAACCCATAAGATACTTGATACATTATTTATGTCGTCTGGTTGTATTGTAAAATCTAGCCGACAGAACCGTGTCCGAAGGCATTCTCCTCCCTTCACTCATTTGGCCATTGTTCTGGTTCAAGATCTCTTTACTGTCACCTGAATCACCCCCAAAACTTCCTTACTGGTCTGGTTAATCTGTCCCCATGTTCATCATCCAGAGGAGACTTCTAAAATGCAAGTGTGATTGCAGCCCTACCCTGTAACTCAGCAGTGGTTCCACTGCTTGCAGAATAAAGACCAGACTCCCAACCAGGAGTCTGAGGCCCACACAGCTTCTTTCTCACTTACCTGTGAGCTTACCTTGATCTTGCCTCTTGATGTTTCCCGGAATACACCTACTGCATCAGGCATTTTTCTCTTCAGTCATGTTTCTCTGCTTTGAATACCCTTCTTCTCCTAGTCTACTTGAAAATTCTTTCCCCGTTTTGGAGGATTTAGACCAGGATTTCTCTCCTCTCTGATCACTCTCTTCCCACTCATGGGGGGGATCTGTCTCTCTTCCATAATGGGATATCACGTCATTTCATAATTGTTTGTTCACGTGTTTTTCCCATTGGATGCCGAGCTCCCTGAGGTAAGGGACTGCATCTTGTTTATTTGTATCTCTAGGACTTGGCACAACAAAGGTGGTCCACAAGTATTTATAGATAAATGTGTTTATAGCCATGAGCCTGGGATAGAAAATTAGGGCTGGCAATAGGGCTCCCCTACTCATCTTAGGAGTAAAGGCCTGAGGTGGGCTTTGGGGCAAAGAGCATGGTGATGACTTAGGATGGTCTAGGCTCTGGCTGGTCAGTCATATGTGTGTTTGTTAGTTCCTGTAGGCTGCACCATAGGGTTTGTTTAGGCAGTTAAGGAAAAAAAGAGAAAAATCAGGTTAGTCTTGGATGCCAGATTAAGCACTTTTACTACTCTCTCTGCAACAGGAAGTGTTAAGTATTTGAACTTGGAAATGACATAATTCAAAAGGCACTTGGGAATGCCACAGTTCAATAGGTGCTTTGGAACACTCATTGACCTGTTGCGGCTGGGCTGAAGTGGGAGAGAGTGAAGCCAGAGAGACCAGTTTGAGGATGACTCAGAATGGAAGACAAGACCCTAGATACCTTGTCTTGACTACCAGGCTGCATTTAATATTGACTCTGTAAAATGTTTGACATGCTTTGTAATATTTTATCAGTGGTCCATGTCCTTGGGCCCTTTCAGAGCTCCACTCAGGTGAGTCTGTGACTGCTGGCTCTGCTAAGTCAGGAAGAGTCAGGAGTGAGGAGGTTTGAGCTGAAGTTTGCACCTGAGAATACAATGACCCACTTGAGGATGGGTGGCCTGTCCCCCTGAATTGAGTCTGTTTTTTCTATTGCTGCTAATAAGAATTTTATGATCTATACAGCTTCTTCACTCAAATTTTTATCTCCCTGGGCTCCAAGACAATAGCAACAGTTAGGCTGGATTGATAGGCTAATTCACCCAGACATGAATGGCATAAACTAGTACCATCTCCGCATGTGATAGTGATGTTATCCTCCTCCTGATTGGGTGGTTCTTGGGGTAGTACTCCTCAATCTTGGTGGCTCCAGGACCTGATGACATATTGATGTCAAATTTATACTCAAAGTCAGAGTAGGGGTAGCCCAGTGTCAGGGACTTGAGAGCTCTCTTTTACATGCTACATACATTCAAGATCTGATTGCAGGTGGATAAATTGACATTGATGACAAACTAAAAAGGCAAAAATATTTGGGAGAAGTTATAAATTGGGTTACATTTCCATTGAGTTGTAAAGGTCGGTACTGGGCAGCTCTCATGTCCTGGTTCCCATTCTCTCTGCCGACCTTGTTCTGCTGTAACACCAGCCTCATGCAGGTGCACCCTGATAGGACTGTGTATTCCTCACTTGCTTCTCTGGTGATGGGGTGAAGGGGTGCTCCTTGGGGTGCTCCTGCAGCCCACCTGGCACTCAGGCAAGCAAGTCATTGTCTTCTCTAATCTGCATGTTTATGTCACCTCCAATTCCTGGGTTGAAATCCTAACCCCCAAGGTGATGATATTAGGAGGTGATTAGGTCATGAGGTGGAGTCCTCATTAATGGGTTTAGTGGCCTTATAAAAGTGACCCCAGAGAAATCCGCCATCCCTTTGGCTATGTGGGGACACAATAAAAAAGTAGCTGTCTTGGAATCAAGAACTAGGCTCTCACCAGATGCTGAATCTGCCAGTACCTTGATCTCAGACTTCCCAGACTCCTGAACTATGATAAATAAATTTCTGGTGTTTCTGAGCCACTCAGTGTATGGTATTCTGTGATAGCACCCCAGATGGACTAAGATATTGTCCAAAGGGAAGTCTTGACCAATGAGAGACAGGAGCTGGTGGGTAAGTATTGTCATTTTCTGTCCCTCAGGTGGGAAACTCTAAGGCACGTTCTACATAGAGTGAGCCCTCATTTCCACAGTGGGGCCCAACTCAAGGATATGCTCTTGCACTGACCTTCCCACCTTCTCCGTTTCACTCTTTAGTCCCTTCCACCTGTTCCCTGGGATCATTTCTGAAATAAACTACTAGTATGTGAGCTTGTACCTCGGGCTCTGCTTTGTAAGGGATAGGGAACAAGGTTACCACCAGGACTCAGGGGGTAATCCTTTTCTTTGTGTGGATTTATAGTGGTGGAAAAATGGAAGGACAACATCAGGACAAAGTGGGTCACTACCTACACGCCATGTCATAGGCTCTGCCATGTTTGTGACTGTGTCTTCAGGATGTGTGCAGAAGGAATTTAGCAAGTAAAAGTGCTTTCCATGTTCCTGTGGATAAAGCAATTTAATCAAGTTGAAATACTGATCCCACCACAACCCTTATTGGACAATAATCATGTTGGCATGCTTAACTTACAGCTGTGGTCAGTGATGAGGGTAGGACACAGAGAGGCTGTTGGGCTTTGGTCTTCAGCTCAAAGGACTATTTGAAAGTCTAATTGATACTTTTGATGCTTGTTTCCACTGTGTGGTTGTTATATTATACTGTAATAAAGCTCCTCTCAATAACGAAGGCACTCTGCATACCAAAAAACCATTTGGGTTTTCTGGTACACATTTTTTTTGTTATTTTTATAATTCTTTTATTTCACCTCCACTTCCTTCCTTTTTTCTTCCTCCTCTTCCTCCTCCTTCCTCTGTCCAGGAGCTCAGTGCCTTGGGTATCTGGCCCTCTAATAGAGTTTGTGCCTGTCCTCATCTCATTGAGTTGGGATACCTGTTACATCCCCCACTCCCCCTTCCAACACATCTCGAGCACGTGTTTAAACTCTGTCACTCCCTTCTTGCTCCTCTGTCCTGAGCACCCTCTACTTCCCACCACCTCCAATCTTTAGTGGTAAAGATAAGATGGATATAGAAATCTTTATGCTCTCTGCTACTATCCAAAATATCTGTTTGCTTCTCACTCTTCCATTCTGGATTCCTGGCTGCCAGCTGCATATCTCTGTTTAAGAAAAATTTCGCAAACAGTTCCAAGCAGAAAGTGAAAAAAATATGGATCCACATATGCTAGCTAGATCTAAGATGCAATCTTTGTGGACCAGTCTCAGGAGAAGCCCAATTCTTATGTATACCAGTCTGGCATGTTTTCCACCTTCTTCCTAGCCCCAATCTGGAGGATCAGCATCCAGGAGTGGTTACTCTCATTAGCTCAGAGAAGAACTCCAGTTCTGACCTCCCATCCTCTGTGCCAAACCCCACATCCATCTTGCCAACTTGTGCCTGGAATTCCCTTCCCAGTCCAGCCCCCTGAATGGTGACTCATTCAATGAGTGACACTCTCACTGGCAGAAATTCAGTTCAGAGCTTCACCCACTTAATTAGAAACCCTGGGAGTGAGATCTAGTGATGGTGGTCTCCTCCAGGTGGTTCTGACGCAAGGTCAAGTTTGAGAACCCCATGCATTGGAAGGACTGGAGCGGTGATTCTCATGTTTAGGAATTCCAATACCTGGAACAGTTAGATCAAAATCTCCAAGGACAGGACCCAGGCAACAGTATTTTTTTAAAGCTTTGTACATGACTCCAGCGTGCAGCCAAGGCTGACACTCGTGGTCCAGGTGCTATGGAAAAGGAACATTAATGAGCTGAAAGAGTCTACACCTGAGTGTGTCCTTCCCCTTCCTCCTCCATCTCTCCAAACTCAGGGACTGCTTAAAAGAACTTTAAAAATGTCCCCACCGTTCAATAATGTATTTACTGTATAGCTGTTTTATCATGGCCTGAATATGCATACGTTAATCACTTGCCATAATTTCTTCTTTTCTGAAAGCGTATGTATGTTGCTAGTAGACATAGGCTGGCTGGGGCGTTTCTCTGCCAGCTCTGCCCTGGCTCTTAGAAGCCGAGTCCCCTGCAGTGGCCCTTGGTGTAGGTGCCTCCACCCTTTAAAGTAAGAAATTCCTACAATCCTCTCCAAGGGAGCTGGGAAGCTTTCTGAAAATATTTTTGGACTTAATTTGAGATGGTCCTGGGAATCACTTTATAAAATGGAGTTCTGCTCAAGAGAATATGAGGCAGCTCGCTTTTTGATCCCTCTCAATTCTGTGACTGAGTGGGTAGACAAAGAAATAAAGAATTTAAAATTGTTTTTGTTTCTAAATTTGAAAATGACTAGATCATAAGCCCATATTCTAAAGAGTCTTCCCCCGAGGAAGCTTTTAAAAATCATAGCCTGTCAGCGCTCGAAGGCGCCTGGAAGGCCTCCTTCCTTCCCGACTGCATTTCAGGGCAGCCCAAGCCCACAGAGGGCTGGTGTTAGCCCCAAATCGCACAGCAAATTAGTGGCAGAATTAATACCAGAAACCAGATCTGTTAACTCCCCCTTGGGTGTCCCCACCCTGCTACATCTTTCTACCTCTTACACTTAATTTTTTTTTTTTTTTTTTTTTGCCAACAAGGGCTTTCCTCCATGCCCTCTTCACCCCAAGAATTTTTATTAAGGAAATATCTGCTTTATTTTTAAGTGGCTGGTAGGACTCATCCATTAGGTCATCGAGATAGTTCTGAGGGTGCATTAAGTCATTTTTATACATTCTGGAAAATGAATCTGTAAGAGTGTAATGCAGGGTAATGAGATGTCAAAAGTCATTGAAATTGTAGAGACCCTGAAATAGGCTTTGGAATTTTCCAGGTTTCCCTTTCATTGTTTATGTTTTATTGGGTATGTAGTAATTGATGTAAAAAGCCCAAATAGCCACATTTTTCCATTTGGACCCATGACTCAGAACATCGAAGATCTTTTTTAGAGCATTTTAACCATTTACCACACCTCTAATGGGGAAGGAAAGGTTCAAAAATTCCTTTATTTACTTTTTCACATGTTTTATATTTTCTGGATTTCTTAGTGGCAGCTGTAAAAGGGGCTTTTCATGTGATCATTTCATTCAGTAATTTGTCTAAACCGAGGCCTTTTCCCTTTTTTCTAATGCCTGCCCAGCTGTCACTGTTGCCTGCTAAAGTGATTTTTCTCTATTATGTTGTCACTTTACACTCCCACAGGGTCCGATCCTGCAGGCCTTACATGCATGGAACTCACATTAAAGTCATGGGAAGC
Organism: Tonatia bakeri; assembly: GCA_004024845.1. Classification (NCBI taxonomy): domain Eukaryota; kingdom Metazoa; phylum Chordata; class Mammalia; order Chiroptera; family Phyllostomidae; genus Tonatia; species Tonatia bakeri. The sequence continues at coordinate 90,984 of PVIA01003121.1, forward strand.
TTTAACATGTAAGAATGGGGGCGTGGGGCCCAGAGACAGGGCCTGTTCTGAAACCTCAGGCTCTGGAGTGCCGATCCACACGGCAATAAAAACACCCAGATTCTGCCGAATCTCCTATCTCACTAGATTGTTAATGCAGCCGGTCCTTGAATAACGTCATTTTGTTCTGTGTCATTTCATTGTAACATTGACGAGAGGCCTTAGGAACTTAACTCTTGTTTCTATCCATTAGCACGTGGTAAAATTGGTTTTGTGATGCATCCTTTCGCTTAAAGTCACAGGACCTGCACTCGGTTGGCTGATGCGGCCCATTGTTGCTGGGCTTTGGGGTGGAATCTGCATCCGCCTAGACTAGAGTGCGCCTTCTCGAGTTTTATGTTTGAAGGCGTCTTCTCTCCACCCCCATTCTACCGTACAAAAGCAGGGAAGTGGGGGACAACAAGGGGCATGAGAACATCTTGTATCAGAGCTAGCATTTTCTGACAGGGGAGGTCTTGTGTAGTCATCAATGGATTCAACAACTATGAGGGGAAGCTGAATTGTACTTAGAGAAGAAAACTGCCCTGGCCGAGGGGAAAAAGCTGGTCCGCTGGGGAAGGTCCAATTCTCCTGAATCAGATGGCGTGGTCCTGCATGCTCACATATGAGAAGGCTTTGGGGTGTGGGTTTAGTTGATCTCCTGAGAACAAATCAGGATCAAGTGATTCTTGTACCTGAAATGTTTGTTCTGTTTCATCATTTTCTTGAGTCTTACTTTTTTAAAGGATCACAAGTACTACCTCCACCAGGAAGCCCTTTGGGAATTCCTCAGGCTTTTCTGTCTTGGCTTTCTTGCACCTCTCAGAGAATGCGGGACAAGGAGTAGCTTCACCTGACCCACTTCTGGCTCTCGATCTAGTGGGTCAGTGACCCTTGCAAGTGTCTGTTGGTGTGAGTGATGGTGGGGACAGGTGGAAATGAGGCTAATAGGGCAAGGAGGGATTTCCTCATAGAGAGGGAGTTCTCTGAGAGGTAAGACTGGCTATCTCTCTACCTAGGCTGAGTTTAGGGCTGAAGGAGCTGGTTTCCTGAAGACTTTGTTAAGACTCAGGCAGACACAGGGTCTGTTTGGGGCCCAGATGACAGAGGAATTGGGGGCAGGGGCTCCTTCTCCAAACTCCTCACAGGTCTCCCTGGAGGTCTGGTGCTGAGGGTCCCCATGTGGGCCCCTGGAGAGGTCGCCTAGCAGAACCTCGCTGAGAGCACCGGGCCACAGGCTGAGGTCTGGACCCTGCCTCAGGGGCTGGGGAAGAAGAGGCTCCGGAGACTTGTTCTGGAGCGGATGTTCCGAGGGCCTCCCTAACGTGACTGAGGGAGGTTTCGAGGGGAGGCTGCAGGGCTGTGAGAACAGGTGTGGGAGCAGAGACACCTCTTTGCACCTTAATGTTAACATAGACACCAACTGTATTCACACTCCCTCCAGAAGAAGGGCCACAAGACGTGACTTCTTTAGAATAGAAGATAGAGTTGGGTGCAGCCTGTGGGAAGACTGAGCCTGGGCGAGGAGCCCCCAAAGACACCCCCTCGTACACATATGCCTCCCCTCGTCTACCCTTACACACCTCCGAGCACTCTCGCTGCTAAGTACCTTCCCACGGGGAAAATTCCTCTGTTGTTTTAAATATCTATCCATGTTTGCAGAGCTATTGACCCTGAACTTCCTGCTCCCGAGGGACCTATACCAATTCAGGGTTCATTTCCATGCTGTTCTGTTGGAGACATTTGTTCCTCAACGCCGTGGGGCGAGTGCTACCAGTGCACTGAGGAACACGGGCCTTATTTAGATGAGTCACGGGATAATTTTTGAGACCGCATAATATATCTTTGGCTAGTACATAGAAAAATGAAGAGCCAAGGGCAAAGAGCATTGGTCATGAAGTCACAAAACTTCAGGAGTGGCTCTGCCGTTCTGGCTGTCCGTATGTCTCAGAGCAAGTCACTCGAACTGAATCTCAGTGTCATTTGTCTGCCTTCCAGAGTGTGTGTAAAGGTCAAGTATTTTACATGCATGTTTTAAATGCAAATCTGTAACATTTGTATTATATATTACTTTATATCTATGTGAGTAGTTATGTATTACATACATGTATATTATATTTATGTATACATGTTAAAATCTTATATATAAGATTTATATATAAAATCTTGAAATCTTATATGTAATTTGGAAGACTCTAAGGCATTGAACTATATGTGTATTTGGACTATTATATTTGAAATGATGGGGTTCTCTCAATGCCTGTCATGTTTAGTGCTGCTGGGACATCATTCAGTGACGTTTGGGTTTTAAACAAGAAGCACCGTGATAGCATAGCTCTGTTGTCTTCCGTGGACAGTCCCTCCTCCTCTTGGGGAAGATGGAAGTAACAACAAAACTCATCTGGCACACCCCTCTGTTTCCAAATTCAGTTCACTGTGTCGGCACAGGGACAAAGAGCAAGGTAAGTCGATCAGCTGTAAAGGGAACGGTGACCTTCATTCATTTTTACTCTCTCGCTCTCTTTTTTTTTTAGTGACTGAGGAACAATAATAGTAAATTCTCTTCCCTTGCCTATTTCGAGGCAGAGATTTTACGGGTGTTTTATGACTTCAGCTTGTCTCAGGCCAATCTGCTCCAGTAGTGATGATGAAATAACCCTTGACGCGTATTAGCATAAGTGAATGTTAACTCCGATGGAGTCCTAATCAGCGCTGATTCTCCCTTTGGCATTGCCTTTTGGAGGATGCAGCCAGGTGCTCTCCCAGATGCAAAAGAGAGAGAGTCCTGCCCCCTCCCTCCCTGCCACCAGCCCAGCAACTCAGCTGCACACGTTCATGCCTGACTGGAAACCACTCAAGTGTTCCTGAGCCGTGCACCCTGCTGCATCTCATAAAACCTCTCCCTGCCCCCAGCCTGCTCCAGGAGAGCAGATACAACTGCGATCCAGGAGATCCTGACTGTGGCCCTGGGTGTGCAGAAGATGCTGGTGACTGAGGCCTGTGGTATTTCTGCAGAGAGAGCAGGTCCTGCAGCCCGGGCTCTGCCGCCATGGGCAGGGCTCTAGCATGCGTGTTCAGTGCTTCGGTCCTCTTCTCCTTTCCCTACAGAGGGGGGCCTTGCACTGTGCAGCGGAGCCCTTTCCCCGGCAGGGTGTGGGCCGGGAGCAAATGTGCCTGCATGCCTGTGTGTGCTGAGTGGGGAGGGGAGCAGGAGAAACAAAGGTGTGAGATGCTAAATCACAGAGAGAAGACCCACCCTGGTGTGGCACTGAGCTCTCTGCAGGAGGCACAGTGCGGGTGGAAAAGCAGTATCCAGGAGTTAGAAGACCCAAGATTTAACTTTAACTGGAGTGTCCCCTAGGAATTACTAACCTTCCTATCTCTCAGAGTCTTGACCTGAAGAATGTAAAACGATGCTTGTCCTGCATTTTTGGCAGAGTTGTTGGAAGCTTCCAGTGGCAGCTCGCCTTTGCACAGAACTGCTTCACAGTTTACAAAATGCATTTATAAGTGATGGGGTGAGCTGTACTGTCTTCCAAAGCTTGTGCCACTCTTCGCTGAATCAGAATTAACCATGAGGCTCCTCTAATGGACCCTCGAGCTTGGGCACATGACCCAAGGTATACGAGAGGACTCTCTGTCTTGGGAACTCACATTGGCTCGTGAGTCACATGCGGCCATATTGCAGGAGAGCTCAGTTATCCTGGCACTGCCCCGAAGAGACTGTTCCCCATCTCCTGTTCTTCCTGAGGTCCTGGGTCTGATCTTCTTCCGGTTCTGTAAGTCTCTTGGCATTCTTTGAATTTCTTTTTTTCTTTCTTTCTTTTTTTTTTGGTGTATGTTAACCCCATATGTTGACTGAGAGAACTTCCAAGCTTCTCAGCTAAAAAGATTTTGTGCGGAGGACCTCATGACCTAGCCTGCAGGGGGGACATTTTCCTGGGACCCTGGGTTTGGTCTTAGCTTGGGCTTAATGATGTCTCCCACTTTCAGCAAAAGACGGGATTTGCAGTGGAGGCCTCTGGGGAAGTCCTTCATTGCAGGGTGTAACGTTTCTGGGACATTTAGCAAAGGGCCATGTATGGATGCGGCAGCCGAGCTGGAGCTTCGTGACCGGCAGGACAGAGGCAAGGGTGAGATTGCAGCATCTGGAACCGCTGACCTGGCTTCACACGCTCTGCTGCTTACAGCCTATGGGACCTCTTTGTCTCAGGCCACTGTGTCTTAGTTTCTTTGCCTGTAAAGTGGGGACAGTTGTAGTTGCGTGTCATAGGCTGCCGTAAAGATTAGAAGAGTTAAGACACGTGACATGTGCAGAATGGTGCTCGGCACAAAGTAAGTGCTCAATAAATGTGGCTGTTAGTGTTACCATCCTGATGCTGATCGCTTGCCTATTATTCCCGAGGAGGCAAACCCAGAGGAGGAAACCCAGTGCTGGGTTTACAGGAAAATAAAAAACATTTTCAAAACCCAAAGAATGAAAAGAGGAACCTGCAACTTGCAGGTGTCTAGAGAGATGTGCTAACGGCAGGGTTCTCTTTGCTGGAGGAAAGATTTCTTCGTGATGTGGAGTCCAAGCTGGGCTGCTCCATTCCACCAGAGGAGAGGCTTCTAGGCAAGCTCCCCCTCGGCTGTTAGGGAAGCAGCCCCACTGGAGCTACCAGGGCTGAATGTAGGACTCCGTGTACAGTGAGAACTCCGCCCACCCGGGCTCTGCAGAGCCAGCACCCAGGGCTGGCCTGTCTGGGAGAGGCACGCGCAAACGCTAAGGGCCTCAGGACACCTTGGAGGGCATGGGGACTGGTGATGAGTGGCGTGCGTGCACTACGACATCTATGTAAAACATGTCTGCTTGCCTAGCCGTGATAAACTACTCACCTTGGCAAAACAAGCAGGATGTTCATTTGGAGCCTGGCTTCTAAGAATGATAAATCCTTCTGTCCCTGTGTGGAGAGATAAGAGAGACCGCATGACAGGTTTTCATTGATAAAAGATTCTGTCTGTATTTTAAAAGAATTTACTTTCTTCCCCTCTACTGATACCCGCATGAGTTAAGGCAGAGATACACTATCTTTCAAGTTTTTGTCAGAATGTGTTATTACTACGTGTACTGGTGACTCAATTGCTTCATTTAATGATTTTTTAAAAATATATTTTATTGATTATGCTATTACAGTTGTCCCATTTCCCCCCTTCACTCCCCTCCACCCTGTACACCCTCTCCCACCCACATTCCCCCCCTTTAGTTCATGTGTCATAAGTTCTTTAGCTTCTACATTTCCCATACTATTCTTGCCCTCCCCCTTTCTATTTAATGATTTGACTCAAGTAGAATGTCGCCTGCATGGGAGAAGCAGGACCCAGGCGAAGTCCCACCTCCAGAATTAAGAATCAACCCCGGGAGCGTTCCTGGTGGGAAGGGAACTGCTAAGAGTTAACCTACAATGGGAGAGATTATTTGTTACGTGAAAATCTTCCCATAAATTCATCTTCCCTAAGAGAGGTTTTAAAATTTGTTGCCAACTAGGGTTTTTCTGAAAATCTTACTGGGGAGACATTATTGCATCCCAATAATTAATATAAGATATGCAGTAATCTAGTTAATTATCACAGGAGGTGACGTTGCAACAACAAAGTTGAAAGAAGAGGAGAAAAAAAAAGAGAGAGAATGAGGAGGTGGCCATTGGCCAACGTCCTGTCTGCAGGGCTCATGGCAAAGATAACAGCTCTGTCCCTCTTAGTAGGCCTAACTCCGAGGTAGCAAGCACAGTGCTCACAGGTCATCCCTAAGCCAAGAAGCCTCTGGTCTTCATCTGGTTTCCCAGGCAGATTATTGTATTGGGAAGAAAATGTATTGACCAGCTGACATGAATGTTTCAATCTGCTTATCACCTTGACGTATTAAGCCAGAGATAGAGGAACTTTTGTTAACTCCACGTTAAAAGCTTAGGGAACTAAAGCCCCAATATGTTAACTTATCTTTATAGCCTTCTGGAGTAGAAGGTTTTATTATCTCTGTCTGGTAGACGAAAACACTGCAAGTCAGCACCCAGTAGATAAGAACCCGGCTCTGGTGTCAAAATCTTGAATCCCAACTCCTTCACTGACTGCTGAGGCAGCTGTGCTAAGGTCCTGTGGCAGGTTGTATTGTTCTGTAACAGCCACAGCAATATTTCTGGGCCCATGTGCTCTCACAGACTTCCTGCCATGCCAGTCATGAGGTGGAGTCTGTTTACCCTCCTCTTGCACCTGGGAAAGATGTCAGGCCTGCCTCTGTGAATCCGACGTGCTGGACGTGAGGCTGCGTGAGCTCTGAGAGTAGGCTGCGAAGATGACCTGCCTTCCACCCGGTCCTCCCTTGCTGGGGTCTTTCCCTGGGAACCCTGCCACCATGCTGGGAAGAAGCGCTCCTGGGGCCAACACAGGGAGAGGCCGCTGTGGAGGGGAATGAGGCCCCCTGCTCACGGCCAGCACTGAACACCTGGCGTGTGTGTGAAGGAGATTTCAGAGGATGCCAGCCTGCAGCCTTTGCGTCTGAGACCCCAGCCGTGTGGCACAGAGACAAACAGCCCCCGCGCTGCGCTGTCCACGCCCCTGACCACTAGAACCCACAGGCTCCTTCCCATTGCACATTGCGGGGGATTTCCTGTAGAGCCGTAGTAATGGGAACAGCACCTCGACCCTCCAAATGTTAGTTTTCTTACCTACAAAATGGGAATAATGATAGAACCCATCTCATGGGTGGCTGTGAGGATTTGATGCGTGAACTGCTCAGCGTACCTCCGGGGGTGTACTACCAATAAAAGCTTTCACGGCGCTTACTGTGGGCCGGCCGGGTCCTAGGAACTTTACATACATTAACTTGAAACCTTTACCACAACTTTATGATGTGGGCAATAATTAAATTTTTATATTGAGGTGGAATGGACGTAGCATAGAATTAACCATTTAAATAAAATCCTCAACTGGAGATATACGCATTAACTTTCAGAGGGAGGAAAGGAGAGGGAGGGAGAGAGAGACAGAGAGAGAGAGAGAAATATTAATGTGAGAGAGAAACATCGATTGGTTGCCTCCCATGCGCGCCCTGACTGGGGATTGAACCTGCAACCGTTTGGTGTACAGGCCAATGCTCCAACCAACCTAGCCACCCAGTCAGGGCAAAATTAGGCATCATAAAGTGAACAAGTTAATGGCATTTAGTACCTTCACAATATTGTACAACCACCACCTCTGTCTAGTTCCAGAACATTTTCATCACCCCAAAAGAAAACATGGGTACTGCTTTTAAGTCCATTTTGCATAGAAGGAAACGGGCAGAGAGCAGTGGTGGATCCGGGAACAGGACACACCCGGACTCCTGGCGCCCGTGGTCTTGGCCACCGTTTCACCTTGCCTGGAGCTCGCGGCTGTTAGCTGCTCCAATGAAGTGAATCCCACAAAGTGGCACCACTGTCCAGAGGCGTATCCCAGACTGCTCAGTTCTGCAAGCTTGTGCTTCTGCTGAAATGAAACTCGACTTGAAGCTTATTGATCGAGTTTCACAAACAGCTGCCACATGGACTCTCAGAGTCCGCGGTCACCCTCAGAATTCGTCCTGCTGAGGGTCAGGTCCTGAGCCTTTCTGAGCAGCACCCACCCTCCCGCATGAGGTGTGGACATCCATTGAGGTTCCACATGAAATGGCACATTCTGCTCAACATCCCAACTGCAACATTGATCCACCTGGAGTGGGCAGTATGGGCTGCCACCCTGCGGTGGCAACACGGCTGTCTGGCAGAGGAAAACATCTCCGGTCGCAAACTCATAATTCTTTTACTCTGTGACCAACCAAATATTTGGGTAATCACTCCAGTTAGAGCCATCCAATCGAAGGCGTCCCGACCCCCCCTGGCTTTTCTGTAGCTGCATAAGCTTTGTGTGTGTGCAGGGAGACTTACAGCCCCGGCCCTGGAAACCGAGAGGTGCGCTGCCCTTGTAAGCAGTAGTGGCTTGGTGGGGACTTAGATCGCCTCGCCTTTCCTTCGCTGTGTCAGCGCTCCCTGTGCTGTTGCCACTCAAGCTGAGGCTCAGGTAGTAGGCAGATTCAAGGAGCTGTGGGATGTGATGGGTAGAGGGGGCAGGCCCGGCGGGAAGTCAGAAAGCATACCAGCCGTGGAGCAGAGATTAAAGCCAATTCTGACTGGTGTGGCAGGGGGTGGGGTGGAAGCTATTCCACCAGGAACTGAGGGGTGCCTGCAAGTGGGACCAGCCTATGGTGTGTCAAGGCTCGAGGAAGACAATGGGGGCTCCTGACTCTGGGCTGAGAGGGCAGTGGAGTGGAATCTTTGCCTCTTTGTAACCTTGGGCCTTGTGCAAGGGACAGTGCATACCACACATGACAGGAAGGAGGACGCCTGGGGTCCTGAGGGCAAGCACTCAGTGTGCTGAGAGTAACCATAATGCATGTTCTGCACGGAGAGGCCGCTATCAATCCATCACCAGCAAAACCTGTGCTCTCAGTGGTTTCGCCTCTCCCAGAAGCCGTGGGTCTGCACTGTGCCACCCAACACCCGCTCGACACAGAGGGCGAAACGGGGGCTTGGGATTAAGTCAGATCCTGGTTTGAGTCCCGGCCATGTCATTTATTAGTTGTGTCACTAGGTCACAGTCTTCCTGAGTCTGGTTTCAGTTTCCTCATACGTATCATGGGGCTCGTAACACCGACGAGGACTTTTTTGAAAAAGTGATGCATGGAATGCCTGTGAAGTGTGTTTTGTGCAGTGAGTACTCTGCTTGTGTCAGTGTGGCCTGCGCATGCAGGTGGGTGGAGACCTTGACCATGAGCCAGCCAGTTAATTAGGCCACACGTGGAATCTTAGCACACCCTGCTCCAACCACCGGGTCCAGGCAGAGATGAACAGATGATGCTGAGTGTACACAAACTTTCTGTTCAAAGTTGTGAATCAACATCGGTGTTTTATTTTGGTGGCAATGAGCAACTCCTCAGTCACTCTGTAAATCCACGTTGCCTTTGCCATTTGGAGACAGGGCTGGCATCATCAGGCTTAGCTCTGGCAGGAAACTGTCACAGGCGCCCATTGGAGCTGCAGTTTAGTAATGGAAAGTGTTTCATTTTAACTACGAAATTTAACACAAAGAATACAGCTGCTCAACTGGGCAGTGACAGTGTATGTTAATTTGATTTATATGTACACAGTGCACCGTGCCTAATGCCACATGCGGGAAGACCCCAGCGAGGCTGACACCAGCGCTGTAAATGAGAGCGACGTTATGGGCGGACTTCAGGTGGGCGCGTCTGTGTAAGAGAAACTAGAGGGAGTGTTCTGCATGGCACGGGTGAGGCCTGAGCCTTTTCAAACAAAGAATGTGGCTTTTCGAGAGGTCTCCACCAGGCTTCTCGTTATGCGTCCGATCCACGGAACATCCGGGGTGTTGCTCTCTGGATTCTGCAGAGTGGGGACTGGGTTCGGGCTCCTGTTTGGCTCTCCGCATGGCTGCATGGAGAGCGAACTTCGGTTTCCCCGGAGGGCAAAAGGGAGAGGCGTTCCTGCTCCCCGGCAGAACACTCTTACGTCTACTGGTGCCCATGTGAGATGCACATGGAAATGAAAGCACATACATGTGCCTCTGTGGTGTGTGTGTGTTGTATAATATGTATTGTGCATGGGGCACATGTTTGTGGGGTCCTGTGTGCTTCATACGTGTATTTTGCATGTGATGCGTGTTGTGCGTCAGATGTGCTGTATATGTGGTATGTGTCATGTGTTGTATGTGGCATGTGGCATGTGTGTTGTGTGTTATGCATGTAGGGAGGGGTGGGTCACTCACTTTGAACCGACACTGTGTGGTGACCTAGGTTCGTCACAGGCGCCTCAGTTTACAGCCAGACTTCTTTCCTTTGTCACCTTTTCATGTTGTAGAACAAGCGTAGCAATAGACAGAAAAAGTAGACAGGAGAGGGGACACATCACCCGTAATTCTATCTGCCAGGGCTATTGCTATTTTGTAATCGTCAGTGGCTGTTGCATGTTATAATAACTTTTCCTACTGCTGCTTAGTCTTCGTAACTATCCTGCTTACTGGCTGAGTAATATTCCATCCAATGCTGTACTGTTACTTAGATGCATATGGTTCTATTTAGGTGGCTTTCAAGCTTTCTGCATAAAACACAGCACCACAGGTTCTGTGGGGACAAGGAGACCCTCGGCACACGCGAGCATCTCCATCAGGTCTGGTGGGGACAGCAACAGGAGGGGGGCATCCAGCTAGACCAGCACCAGCTGCCTTTGCCGCCCCCTCCCCAGAAGTGCGTTGCAGTGCCGGCCGCACCCCATGGCACCCTGCACTCTCCTGCAGGGTCATTCCAGCACTGCACCCTGCTTGGGTTTGCCCTTTGTTTCCCTTCTTTTCTCTCCACCGCTGCCTCCTTCCCTGAGGCAGCTTTCCTTTTTGTCTTGGATAAGTAGGACTTCCCCTGGTGGTTAAAGCATGCTGAAATGGTTTACTTTGTAGGCCTCCTAGCAAGCGCAGCCTTCTGAAAGGATTGTCGCAGGGTCTGTGTTTGGGGCTGGGCCCCCTTGCGGTCTGTAGTTCTCAGGAGTTCGTAGAGGCTCCCACTCTCAGGGAATGTGCTGTCTCCCGGCCCCCAGCATGCTGCCCTTTTTTGGGTCTGCAAGTTATGCTGTTTTTCCCTGCGACTCTTCTACTGCATCCTCTGACCTTCCCCATTAAGCCTCGCTGCCTTGTTGCTTTTCTAGCCTCAGTCTCTCTGACCATCCCACTGTCTGCTGTGACCTGGCCCCAAGCTGCTGCCTCCTCACCCATTGTTCCTGTGCTCCTTCCCCGTCCCCTTATTTCTAGGTCTCTGGTCCTGAAGTCAGCTAACTGTGTGGGCAGTTGAATTATCTTACAGTCGGGAAATCACCTGCCACCACTGTGGGCAGGCGCATGTCCACTGGAGCAATAGGAAACTTTAGAGAAGGGACACCATAGACATGATGCCTTCTCGCTGCTGCCAGTGTCTTGCCACACTCTTAATGCCGGGATCAAGGGCAGTTCGCCTTCCCAATTCCTCTTTGAGCTAATCTAGCTGTAATTCCTTTTCACTGGCCCGGGAAGTGGATGACTCTTGGTTTGTATCCAGAACATCTTCCTTCTCCACCTTCCTTCTTCTCTCACTCTGGTATTTTCCAGCACCCAGTGCCCTTTTCTCTGGGAAAGACTGCTCTCGGGCCAGCACGTTGCTGGAGCTTGTACCTTACTGTGAATGCAGTAGGTCCCTGGGCAGCCAGGGTGGCAGCTCAAGGTTGTCCGGTCACATAGGGCTGAGTTCACGTGTTCACTCTGCAGCGCACCGGTTATTTGGCTTCACCTTTCTGAACCTTAGTTTTCTCATCTATGAAATGGAAGTGATACCGGCCTCAGATGATGTCAGGCATGTAAAACATTTGGCAAAATTCCCGTCACCATATTTATTCATATAGATCATTTGTATTTGAACCTCAGTTTTATTTGGGGAAAGAAAATATTTACAGGGATTTTAAGCTTGAGCAGCAGACTTTGAAGTGTGTGTGTGTGTGTGTGTGTGTGTGTGTGTGTACATGTGCATGTGTGGATGGATTCATGAGTGATGGTTTGGCAAAGCTGGGGACTCCCTGAAGCCATGCACAAGAAAGAGCCCCCTTCCCCTCCTGCTGTTGCTCTCATTCTGCCTGTTTCGCATGGATGCCAGTGCTCTGTGTTCATCTTTAGTCTTTAACCGGCTAGTTGTGTATTTCTTCTAAGCACGAGGCTCTTCAGGACCTTACCTCTTGCTTTCTAGATGTCCGCGCCCCCACCTCAAGATGCTCACTGCCCTCTGCCCTCCAGGCAGAGCACTGTTAGGTCTCGGATCTCCATGGAAACCAGAGTGCGAGGCCCTTTTTAGTGAACAAGGACAAAGCTGTCCGTAGGGCAAGACCATTCGAGAAAAAGAAGCCTTTTGGAAGACCATTTGGTAATGTCACTAAAAATTAAAAATATATTCATCTGATTACTCCTGTTCTAGGTGTCATTCAGAAGATTTGTGTAATACATATAAAGAATTAGATCTGAAAATGCCACTGCAGCATTTCTTTTGGTCAGGGTAGAAAACTTGGATCCAACTTACATATATACTAACATGGGAACGGTTACATGAATTGTACGTACGAGGGAATACTACGTAGCCATGAAAGAGAATGTGGCTGGTGTATATGTGTTGCCACAGAAATCTCAATGAGATGATTACATTTAAGGAGAAGGTGCGGAGATGTGGGCGGGTCTGTGCCTTTGTGGTAGAGCTGACGCACACCATACCGCTGACAGCAGTGTCAGTCACCCAGAGAAACGGAAGCCCAGAGAGTCATGAAATAAGAAACTTACTGCAGGACTTAACCCTAACGCCACAGTGGGAGGAGCTGAGTAGGAAAGGGTCTGTGAGGGGCAGCTGGTGGAGCCAGAAGCCAGCACACCCAGCTGCCAGGGCAGGGTTGCAGAAGGCGACTGTGGCCAGTGGTTGATTGTTCGTGCCGCAGCCTCTGTGAGTTTGCAGTGAAGCGTCTGGAGGTTACCTGGAGTCACTGGTGCTCAGCAGGCTACCCATTGGGAAGGTGAGCTGCAAACGAAGAGAGGAAGAATGATGACAAACTGACCCGGCCAGCACCTCGGCCCTGTCTCTCATCGCCTATGACCACGGTGACCCTCAGAGCACAATGGCTCCTGACTTCCCTTGCCTCCCAACTTCCATGCAACTGCCCCTAACGGCCAACTGGAACGCGGGGCCACACAGGGAAGGAGAGTCTGGGATTTAGGGTTTCCCGAGTAACTGGACTGACAGCAGATTCATCTCGCACAACCTGAGGCTGAGAGCAGGAACCAGGAGGTCAAGGGCTACTTGCACGCTGCGCTCTGTACTTAAGCACACTGCCCTGACCCTCTCACAGCAGAAATGTGCGCTTGGAGGGCTTGGGTGTGAGAAGACAGCAAAACAAAAAAATTACAAAAAGGAAACCAGGGACTCTTAACGTTTTTCATAAACACTTAACGGGCTCCCTCACGTCCTTCCATGTAATTCCTTCCTGCCACCCTCATGGTGCAATCTGCCTTAACTCCCCACCAGGAGATGGCCAGTGATTTCTCTTGTCAAAGACAGAAACTCAGAAAGTGTCTGCATATGCAAAATGTCTGTGCATGCTCATGCATGAGTGTGCATGTGTTTACAGTGCAGGTGCGTGTGCATGTATATGCACACGTGTATATAAGCATGTGTGTGTTGGGTGTGTGCAAACCCCCTGGCCTGATTTCTCCCTGGCCCCTTTCCCTTTAACGACGGCCTTTGACCTATGCCAAGACCTGCAGGAGACAGGAGAGCCCAGAAGGGGGCTTGGTGAGAGAAGATGAAGAGTAAGCTCCCTGGAAGATGAAACTCACGTAAGCACAGAGGGGGCTCTTGTTCCATTAATTTTTATTGGGAGAGGCGCAGCCCCCGCTGCTTCAGCCTGCCTCTCCCTCAGGCACAGCGCCAGCTGTGTGTGCTCTGGCAAGCACTGCTTTTGCAAAGTGAGGAGGAAGAGACCAGGTAGAGATAGCTGTCTTCAGCATGCGAGTGACAGTCTAAGACCCTGGCTTGCTCCAGGAGTGGGGGCTGAAGGGAGGGAGAAGAAATGAGGGGACCGGGTCAAACTGCTAGCACTCCATTCGTGAGGGTCAGGGCTCCCATTAAGATCCTGCCTGGGGGGTAGGGAGGAGTGAGGGGGCTGACATCTTGAAGGTGAACTTGATCTATGGCCCCTTGTTCTCTTTAAACCAGACCCTTTGGCATTTGTCTTTTACCAGGATGAACATCTGCAAAGCACAGGAGGAAATGACCTGAGGTGAATGTTCCCCTTTCATAGTGGGTCCCAGGTGTCCCATGGACAGGAGGGTTCACCCCTTTCTGGCGGTCGGGCTGCGAGGTGTTGGCACAGAGAGCATCTGAGATGCCGGAGCAGTCTGTGTGTGATGGAAGAGGACTGCTGACCCCCTCACTCCCAAGCTAGTCCTTGAAAAGGCTATGGACTTAGCCACCCTGTCTCAGGGCCCCTTTGTCTCTCTCCTTGGTAGCATACCTTTGTGGGTTGTTGTCAGCTCCTGGCAGCAGGGACCATGTTGCTGGCTGTGGGTCCCCAGTGCCGAGCAGTGTGGCTGGCGTGGAGCAGAGTTCCCCCCACATTCATCAGATGCCTTGGCTCCATTGCCCAGCACATGGGACCCCATGTCCTACTCCTGTTCCTCTTGCTCCCCTTGCTCTTTTTGCAATAGCCTCTGCTTGTTGGTGTTTGCAGGCACCAGGATTACGGCAGCCTGTGGGTCTTTGCATGGACTGTTCCCTGTGCCTGGAATGACTCACCCCTGACAGCCGCAAGGCTGATTCCTTGCCTGCGCCCACCTCTCACTGCACAGCCCAGCTACCCTGTTTAAACAGGAAACTGCCCACCCTGACACTCGCATTGATCCCATGCTTTTACCTTGCTTGCCTTTTGCTCCCCAGGGTTTATCAGCTTCTAACGTACTGTGGAGTTTCCTTTTTAATTAAGTCTTTTTGTCTGTTTATTGTTTTCACTGCCTCCCCTTTAAAAAAATTAAGCCTCAGAGGGCAGGAGTCCTGGTCCATTTAGTTCACTGATGAGTCCTAAAGGTACAATGTTGGAAATTGCCTGGAGATATTTCACATTTTGGTGAAATTAAGTATACAGAACTTCTGGTGAAGTTAGCCCTGAAATGAGAGGAAATTGGTGTTACGGTGTTGCCCCAGATTCCTGCAGTGGAGCGTGTTAGCACAGAGGTGGGCTGCTGGAATACCAACAATAATACCTATAGGTAACAATGAGCATTTGATGTCTAACCATTGTGTAGCACTCGACAGGTGTCGCACGCCCTGCCTCGGTGCTTCACAACGATGCATTGAGAACACAAGATAGACAACTTGCTTTCATCCTGTAGATGAATAAACAGCCACAGAGCTTAGGTGGTGGGCTCCAGGTCACACAGCCAGTGAATGATGTAGGTGGAGCTCCACACCCATTCTTCTGGTTACTAGACCCTCCTTTTCCCCCTCATTCACATGGACAGCCTTCTGCATACAGCCAGTTCTTGGGGCCCCTTGTATTTTCCAGCCTGAGTGGCAGGGGTGAGGAGCAGAGGCTGGGAACACCTAAGGGCAGGCTGTCCGCTGGGGCTTTTAATATGTAGATGCAGGATTCAGAATGGAGCAGGGTAGAATGTCTGTAGAGGTTTTGTTAGTTTTTTAATTGCATAAACCACATAATTCATGCAGGGAGTGTTGACTGAAGCTTTATCGCCAAAGGTGGGCGATGTTGCCTTCGGCCAGCCAGTTTTGTCAGGGACCCTTTATGTGTGGGGGGTAGCATTCTTTGGGTAGCAGTTCTCAATGGGGGCAGTTTTGGGGGCATTTGGGAATGTTGCGGAATAGTTTTGGCTGTCCCAACTGTGGATGTGGTGTTACTGGCATCCTGTGGGTGGAGACCGGGCATGCTGCTAAACATCTGACAGTGCACCAGGCAGCCCCACAACAGAGAATTATCCAGCCTTCAGTGTTAATGGTGCCCACGTAGAGACAGACATCTTGTTTTTGAGTTAGGTGGGAGAGACAGTCTCTGGTTCCCATCTTGCTCTTGTTTCTCTGAATCTCTAATTACATTCCCCCAGAAGGAATAGGGTTAGAGCCAGAAATCTCTGTTTAAAATGATTCCTTCTTGGGAGTTAGTTGGCAGAGGAAACAAGGAGTTACAACCTCTCCTGGCCTTCAGCTTCCCACCTGCAGCAGGATCATTCATGCTCCTGCCTTCGCCAGACCCAGAGGTGGAGATCTGTGTTGGACTGTCGGTGCGGGTCTGTGGCTTTCAGACTCCCTCTCTGCACTAGGATGAGTCAATAAGCAAGTGGGTGCAAGTGTAAATACTCTGCTGTCATTTGCTTAGAAGCGCACGGCATGGTATAACCCAGATGAACTCCTGGGCCTAATCTGGGTTCTGATAGTTCTCTGGTGCTGCTGGAATGCCTGGAGACAGTTGTTCTAACTCATCCAATTGGTATTGAAATACTTTCCAAATGAAGAACAACATTGTCAGCTACTACTCTGGAAGTTAGCATTTGCCTGCCAGTGTTTATTACTTCCCTAACCCACAAAGTCAAGTTACAATCTTTGTCCTGTACTTAGTGCCCTCCACTTCTTGGGGAGCCATATTGGATAATGGATGATTATACATACACACATATTCACATATATAATTTTAGTAGAACATTAGGGCTGAAAAAGAACAACTTTAAAGATTCATATACTGTTACTTACTAGATGAGGAAACAGAGACCCATAAGCCATTCGAATGATTTTCTGAGACTTTAGAGTTAGTAGCAGACCAGGAGTGGAACTATGATCTAGAAACTAGGTAGTCAAAGATCAAACAGGCTATTAGAGTTACTAGAGCAGAGGTATTCCTTGCTTGGATAAAAGATTTTTTGCATGCTCTGGCTAGGTGGCTCAGCTGGTTGGTGTGTTGTCTTGTACACCAAAAGGTTGCAGGTTTGATCACTAGTCAGGGCACATGTCTAAGTTGTGGGTTTGATCCCAATCGGGATATGTACAAGGAGTAACCAATTGATGTTTCTCTCTTACATCGATATCTCTCTCTCCAAAATCAATTTAAAAAGAGACTTTGCAGAGTGTAAAGTTTACAGAGCTAAACAGGCTGGGCACCCTTCCTGGCGCAGAGATGTAAGGCCCAGCCATGCCTCTTGCTTAAGAATGCTGTATCTTCTAATTAAGGTCTTTATACTACCTGGCTTTCCTCTTAGCTCTAGGGAACCTATGCTTCAGCCTCCTTTGCAGGCTCTTCTCTGTCTAGTAGTCCTTAAATTCTGGGATTCCTTGGGGTAAGTTAGCCCCTCTCCTTTGCATTTTGCATGTTCAATATGAATCATCTCACCTCCTCTCTTGCAGTCAGTTGCAGTGTATCTCCCCCCCACCCAAGGTGCATGTACGTGGAGGGGGTGAATTCAAGCTCTGTTGGGAAAGACAGGGATGGGGCTAGGATGTTAATGATGGGCTTTCTTGGTTGGACATCTCAACTAGGTGAGTATCTAATCCTTCTCACCAGACCCTGAGTTTCACCAGACTTTCTAATTTTCCAGAGTCTAACAGTGTCCAACAACTTAATACATAAAGAATGAATGTGTGGATGACTGAATGTATAAGGAAAATTCGGAGTTGTCGAGTTGACGTGAAAATCTTCCAGTACTAGTAGACTATGGATTTGCCTGCCTTCACTAGTTATTTACCAGTGAAGTAGTTCTCCATCTTGATTGTACATTAGAATAATCTAGAAGACTTTTTTTTTTCAGCTAAGACACCATTTTACTCTGTTTGGGATGCTATAATAAAAACACCGTGGACTGGGTGGCTCATAAACAACAGAAATTTATTTCTCAGAGTTCTAGGGGCTGGGAAGTTTAGGATCAAGGTGCTGGCAGATTCATTGTCTAGTAGGGACCTACTTCCCTATTTATAGATGGCTGTCTTCTTGCTGTGCTGTCACATGGTGGAAGGGACAAGGAAGCTCTCTGGTGTCTCTTTTATAAGGGCACTAATCCCATTCAGAGGACTCTGCCCTCATGACCAAATGACTTCCCAAAGGCCCTTTCTTCAAATACGATCACAGTGCTGATTATGTTTCAATATATGAATTTTGGAGGGGCACAAATATTCAGTCTATAGCAGATGTCAAGACCTCACTGCAGGCCTCCTGAATCAGAATCTTAGGGTGTGGATTCTGGGCATTTGTGGTTGCAGGAAGCTCTTCTGAGGATTTTGTCTGCTCAGAAGAACAGATGACTCACTGATTGTCTACTGGTGGCTTTGGTTTTCTGCGAGAACACAGCTTTACTATTCGGCAGGAAAATAGGGGCCTCTTTGTAGTCACTGCTTCTGCAACACATCTGATAATACTTTATGACCAAGTGTTATCAGCCTTTATCCAAGTAATGCAAACTCTTGCTGCCACTGTGAGGATGTCTGAATCTTGCACTTTTGCTGATCCATTAGTGTGTGAGAGTCTTAGATACCCACTTATTTATTATTAAAAGTAAAACATTGATTTATTTAACTGTTTTAGATGCAGGGATTACAGTAATGAACAACATGGACAAATATCTCTGCCCTCACAGAACTTACATTCCTTGGAGGAGGCAGCCAATAAAAAATATAATAAAATATGATACATAATAAGGTGAGATGGTGATAAAAGCTATATCAGTACCTATTGCTGTGTAACAAATTACCCCAAAACGTAGAGGCTTAAAACAACAGAATTTAATTTTTATAGTCATTCCTAAGAATATAGGAGTGGCTTAGCTGGATGTTTCTGGATCCAGGTCTCTCATGAGATTGTCAGCAAGATATTGGCCAGGAATGTAGTGAGCTGAAAGCTTGACTAGGGCTGGTGGACCCACTTCCATGATGGTTTGGTCCTATGCTTGTTGGCAGGAGGCTATGTGGGCCTCTTTGTAGCATTGCTTGAGTGTCCCCGGGACATGGCTGCTGACTTTCAAAACCAGGGCAAGTGATCCAAGAGTGAGAGAGTGTGCAAGGAGAAAGCCACGATGCCTTTTTAGGACATAGTCTTTGAAGCGATACCCCATGATTTCTACCATGTTCTGTGCATCAAAAGTGAGCTCCTAAGTAAAACCTGTACTCAGGAAGAGAGGAGTGAGACTCCCCTTTTGAAGGGAAAAATATGAAAGAATTTTTCTGTGTGTGTAAAAACCACTCCAAAGACTAAGAGGAAAAGGTCGAGTGGAAGAGGGAGGATGAAGTGCCTGTGGAGGGTGGGCTGTCTTACACGGCTGCCTGGGGAATGCCTCGCTGAGACGGTGCAACTTGAATCTGGAGGAGGCCAGTGTGGTTGGAGCAGAACAGCAGGAGGTAGAGGAGCAGGAGATGAAACCAGGGGGGTGATGGGGTGTATGGAACAGATGGGAAAGGGCTTTTTAGAGTGTTGCTAAGATGTTGGCTTTTCCTTTGAGTGAAATGGGGAGTTAATGGGAGCTTTTGAGGGTGATGATTTTTCTGTTCTACAGAGAATAGGGTGGAGGAAGGCAAGAACAGAAACAGGGAGACCAGTTAGAAGCTCTTAAAATAATCTAGGTGAGAGAGGATCATGGCTTGGCCGTCGAGGGGATTGGGGCATGTGTGAGGATGAGGAGCAGATGTGGTGAGGAGTGTCTGTGTTCTGAACGTGTTCACAGGGAGTGCTACAAGATTTGCTGATAGAGTCGATATGAGGTGTGAGCAAAATAAAAAAAAATAGCATCACTGCAAGGGTTTTGGCTTGTAGAACTGAAAGAATTAAGTTGGCCTATATTAAGACATTAAGGAATTATCATATGTATTAACAAACTTGATGTGCAAAACTAATGGAAACTTCTTCAAGGACAATGAACATTTTTCCTTCATCATTTTAAAACCAATACAAAGACTCAAAAGCAAAAAATGACTATTGGGTCCTCTGGCATCTATTTTTCCAATTAATACCCCAAAAATTCAGAAAAGAACATGGACTTGAAAACATTTATTAATCATCATTGTTGGTAATCTAAGAGAGTAAGAGAGATGGCTATTAACTGTCTGCAGATGCTCAACACTCCTGACAATAGTGACCACAACTTCAGTGGTAAACTTCGAGGAGACACCCTTGATAGAAAAGTCATCAGTGTAAACGAGAAAAAGAAATTTAACAAAAAGCTGCTCCATATGCAAAACAAAGTAACGCTTGCTCATTCAGATAAACATTCTCATTTTAAATATTTGAAAATTCATTTATTCATTCACTTAGCCTAGAAATATTTATGAATTGCCTCATAAGTACTAGGTGCTGTTCAAGGTTCTGATTCAAGGCAGAAATATTAGGTCAAACCATAGGAAGCTGGTTACCCAGAATGGCCATTCTGTCTTGTTCAAGACAACATTTCATGAAAAAGTTTTGGTGCACAGGTTGACTGCTCTAATTAACACGCCCTTTCACCATGTGTATGCATGCGGACTTTTGGCATTGTAATGTCCATTTCTTTTGCACACTCTCTGGGTCACCTAACAATGTTCCCCATCTTTAATAACACAGCCATTCTCATTTCTGTCTTTTTATACCTGTTGCACCTGTCTGCTGTAATTTAAACTTCATTCCCTCTTTTCCTGTCCTCTGTGTAAACGGAGCACAGCTGTTTCCTGTCACCTGTGTGTCCAGTGTCCTTTCGTGCACTTGAACCCATCTGTAAGCCTGTATTTTGAGCTTATTACCAGGCCTAAGGATGTACTTTATAGCTAAGCACATTGCTTGCCAGCCATTTTTTCCTACCAGGTCAGTGTATTAAGGATCAGTCTCAGTCGGTAAGAGCCAGACTCTGAGCCCCGGCTTTGTGGATCTTGCATAGTTACTCTGTCTTGCATGTAACATTTGTGACAAGCTTAAGCTGGGCGTAAGAGTGAACCCTGGAGGGTGGGTTCAGCCAAGGCTAGTTTACGGTGATAATGATCATTTAATAATGCTCTTCAATTTCTTATTCCAGAGCTGAATGTATGTGTTCCAAGCCAGACCTGTCGTCAGGTATGCAGGCAGTTTCATCTAAGACTGCAGTGAGAAGTGGTTGTGTTTCTCACTCCTCTTGGCCTCACCTGCAGTTTTTGTTCCAATATAACATATGCTCAGCTCTGCGCGTCTCAGACTCGCGGCATCTTATTGCTCAGTTGAGAAGTTTCTCTCTTCCTATTATTTGACTTCTCGCTGCTCCACAACTTCATTTTGTGTCGTCTCTTCCTGGAAAACAATATTCTCAAAGGCTTTCCTGAGTGGAGTGATACAATTACACTGGAATGGCTGCAGGGCGTGCCCGTACAGGAGCATGGTGATGACGCTAGGTGGAGCGGGATGCCGTTGTTTTCGTCTGTCTGCCTTAATTAGTATTACGCACAGCATGACTCGGGTCCATCCCCCGTTTACTGGGGAGTAACACCATGAGGTGGAAAGAATGTCTGTAGATACCAAGAAAAGGCATTTCCTTTGTGGTACATAAACTGCTAGATGGGTGGGGAGAGCATTATCCAGCACCTGCATTCTCGGAGACTCATCGGATTGCCCTGAAGCCCATAATACGGTTTTTCTCCCCTTTTCTTTATCACATTTGGCTACAGGAAGAGCCGCTGTCATTTACAACATCTACTGTTTGATCACATCTATTGCCTTAAAAAACCCAGGTCTGTGAGCACAGGTACAACTTTGGATGGAACGGGTGCAAAGGGATGGAGAATGGAGGTGGCAGCTCCTCACGGGGCACGGAACGAGGACTCCATTCCAATCACATTCCCCCTGATGAGGGTCCTGAGGCAGCTCGCACTCCTGCACGAGTGCCACGCTGCATCCGGTGTAATGGCTGCACTTGATGGGTAATTTATGCAAACAGAGCACAAACAAGAAGTCATTAAGCCACCCAATGAGGGCCCTTGACTTTTGCAAAACCAAACAGTTATTCTGATCCTGATGAGTTTAATTTTACTTTTGGTTGAGTACCGATGAATACATTATATTTAAAATAAATATTATATTATTAATATTCATAATCAAACCGAATGTCATTTGGCATTTAATATTCTTTTAAAAAAAGAGTGATATACAGAGCTCAATTTCCATAAAGCCATAAAGTATTCATATTTAGACTTTTAATCCTGTCTTAAGTCCATTCCTAGTGGACTCCAACACAGTGAGACATAAAAAGAAGGGGGGGACCTATTATTTGGGTATTCATAAACACCTTTACTTTCGTTCGAGTGGTTCTTCCATCATATTCACAGCTCGAGAATGCATGTAAATGTGAATCTGAGAACTGGATACAATGAAACTGCAAACCGCTGGGCAACATAAAGGGCATTGATATTGAATATGAGTTGGCTACCTACTGATTAAAATCCACTTACAAAGATATTAAAATTGAAAAAAAAGACTTTAGCATGCATCGTGGCTTTGTTGTAACCCAAGGACCACATAGGTGTACAATATTTAGATGTCAGTTTATATAATATGTGGTGTTCTCGGCGCTTTCCAGATGCCTGGCAGTTTATTTTAGTAATTTTAATTTTATTAGAATGGCGTCCTATGACTTGGTTGCTGTACGGCATCTCTGGGAGTGCTCACGTGAAAATCATTAAAGCCTAAATGTTCCTGGCAGGTAATCTCACCGTCTTTTCATCTTTCATCTCTGGGAAGGTGGTCCCTGTAGATTGTTTAAAGCAACACTGCCCTACCAGGCGCAAATAATGATGCTGCACCCGGATGGCCCCCACCACCCCAGTTAATGGGAAAAAAGGGAGGCTGTAAATCTGTGGAGTGCAATCCTGCAGGCTTTACCTGTGGGGAGAATATTCGCCTCCCAGGATCAGGTGCAACATGGCACAGCCCTCGGGGCCTTTCAGCCTCAGCCAATCCCAGGGGGAACAGAGCCCCCAGCACCTGTGACAGGCAAGCATCCCAGACCCACAGCTGGGGCAGCTGTATCTGTGACAGCCACTTCCTCTGCCACTTTAGAGTGACAGGGGAAATAAGAGGAGCTGGCAGCTTGGGGACCCCCAGCTTCAGGAGAGGAGTTCAGTGTGAGGCCAAAATGAGAGAGAATGAGGGAGGACTGCAGTGGAGAGGGGAAGCAAGCTTTCTGAATGGTCAGACCTCTGACTTTTTCTCCAGGGAAGCAAAGACGGAAAAGAGAATTATAGATGCACTGTCCAGGGGTGGAACAGATCCCAAGAAATAGGTCAGAGCAGTAGGCAGGCCTTTTGTGGATTATCAGACAGATACACACACACACACACACACACACACACACACACACACTCTTGGTAGCTATCAATGATTATGAAAGGTTATCACTGGCTCATCTGGGAAGGAACACTAGTGGCCACATCCTGAATTTCTTATTGATACCAAAAATTTCCTTGTCCAGAAACCCTTGCTCCCTAAATATCTTAGAGACTCTTCCAAATCTATGACACTCAAGTTCTGTCTCTAGATTTACCAATTCCATGGGTTACCTGCAGGGTCTTGAGTCTAGGTCTTTAACGAAAGTCTCAGAGTGGTTTTGCTGGAGAGAGCCAGAACCATAGTTCGTGAATCGTCGTGTTAGATCCTGGAGGCCAGGATCCTGTAGCGATAAAAATATCTCCAGTCTGTAGCTTAAAGATATCTTTATTTAAACTTACGGGTCTCCGAGGAGAGCTAATTTTCCTGGGCTTCCCTCTCTGGTAATTTCCTTTTCCTCTCAAGGTCTTAACATTTCACACGAGAGTTGGAGTGATCTGAATAGGAGATTGTTTTTATTTGGCTTCAGCGCAAAATTCCATGAAGGATGCTCTACACGAATCTCTGCCCCCGACCATGAGTTTAGAGTCCAAGACTCAAGTATGAAGAAAAGATCTCTTCCGCTTCTACTTGTGAGAGTGGAGATGTCATGTATATTAGTAGGAATAAATTAGTAAATTAGGGAGGAAAAATTGGGCATAGTCTTAGGATATGGATATAGCCTCTTAGTTTCATCCCAAGGCCTGCAATCAGATCTATATTTATCTCCTTATTCTCTATATGCAGTATTAGTTCGTCTGTGCCTGTCATTTCTTACAAGTATGTTTCTTAGGCTCTCTTAGGTTTCTGAGTAGGTTTGTTCGATGGAGACACTTGCAGAAGGCTGGAGGTGGGGGATGGGAGAAGACGGGGCATTTCCCTCTCTCTGTCTCTCTGCCTTCTCTTGTGTCACCACTGGCCGTGCTCTTCCGTGGTTCTGGCCCCCACAGTTTCTTCATCCATAGTGCCAGCTCCTGCCACGCAGCCTCCGAAATGGTTCTGGGAATATTATTGTCTCCTCCCTGAGTCCTTTCATCCAAGTATGGCAACAGCTTTCTGTTACTAGTCTCTGGGTTGCTCCACCTGCTTTGCTTCTCAGCTCTTTAGTTATCTGTGTAATTTATCCCCCATTAAGTTTACTCTGTTTGAAATACCTAGAGAGGAGAGATTCCTACTTCCTGCTGGACCCTGAAAGACACATTGAGTGCAGGTAGACACTCCCTTGCATGGAGCTGGATAGAATTTAAGGAAAGTCGTGTAGTAGAGTATAAAGGATCTGGACTCAGAATTCTGGGGTTCAAGTTTTGACCAGGGGCAAATAATTTCATCTTTTTGGACCTCTGTTTCTTGGCTGTGAAATCCCAATGGGTAGACTCCAAATTTCTCTTTTATCTTCACACCAGCTCTCCCATAAAGGGAATAGGAGTTAGACTTTAATAGGCTTATTGAGAGCTATAGAAATATCATGTGTGATCTGCCTTGTGTTATAACTTATTATAATTACTCATTATAAATGCTCACTATATATAAATACTCATTATAAATATAAGCACTCTTTTATGCTGAGCCCAGGCATAGCTTCATCAATGCTTTTCAACATAATGATTCTGGCAAAGGGTAAGATTTGGCAAGCCAGTTGAAACCCATTTTCCACCAATGATTCCAGGTCTTTACATTTTTTTTTTTTTTTTTTCAGATTCAGAGACTAAGGCTGAGAGAGGCTAAATGCATGTCAGATGCAAGGAAAAATACATTTTTCTTTTAAAATTATCTTGACATGTCAACATATAATATAATATACATAAAATGTTACATATATATTATATATATGTGTGTGTGTATTTAAAATCACAGAATTTGTTCGAATTGGGGAGGCAGCTGGGAAATTATCAATTCCACATTTTCATCTCATGGACAAGGAAAATGAAGCTCACTCTCTGAAAACGGGGATGTGGGCTTAAATTCTGTGGGTAAATTAAAGGAAAACAATGAAGTGAGGGTGTTTGCTTTTCATTTGAAGCAGTTAGCAGATTCTTGGTTGATAAGTGGCGCCCTGCCACTAGAAGTGCTACACGTTTTGTGTTTTTGTTTTGATGATTAACACATGTCACCTTAGTATTTTTCACTTTTGGAATCTGGGGAATGGAAAAGTTCATTTGCCAATTGTCACGGAAAATAGAGGGAATGAGAAACCCACAGATGGCTATTGGTTTCTCGTAAAACCGCCATATCTCCAGTGTGGCGAAGCCGGCCTGTGTTAAGTCCCCCTGAAGCTGTGTCCTCATGGCCCTGCACAGAGGTAAGAAAACAAAAGGTGGCAGACAAAACTATAAAACTTCTGGGGTTTATTTTAGCAGCTCATTCTTGATGGAGACGATAAGTTTGCAGAATACGTGAAACTCTGTTTTATTTTCTATAATCTGTCTACCTGCTGATTTTTTCAATCGTAAATGATCTAACAGCGATCACCATAGATTTCCCATTCATTGTAAAAAACGAAAGTGTTTGAAATAAGGAGCAGAGCAGTTGATTTGTTTGGTTACATTGCGCAGGAGCAGTCCCCTCCCGGGGTGTGCACTCCAGATGTGGGCGAGCAGTGAGGCAGAGCTTTCCAGAAACCCGAGGTCGAGATTTTTCCTTGCAGTTTTGTCCAGTTCATTATTTATACGCCATATGTTGTCTTGAGCTCGCCCCTCTGCTATATCAATTAAAGCCTTTTACTCGTTGGTTTGTTGTTATTATTAAAGTGTGACCATCTTTATCTTGAAGCATTTTCATGTCAGTGTTTGTTGTTCACAGTGCACAGCTCCCGAGCTGTACCCACTGGAGGGAGGTGGGAGAAATAGCACATCAATCTTACCGGCTGGGTTTACAAGCTTCATTGTCTGGTCTGATTTTATGGGAAGAAAGCACATGGTAGTGGGAGAGAAAAATTGCCAGGGGGTAAACGTGTCCTTTGAAATGCCATTCTTGGCCTTCTGACAGAGTATAAAGAGAAAGCCTATGGTGGATTTGTTAAAGTACAGCGATGGAAAAGGAGCTAGGGTGGACTTTTTGGCAGGGAGCTGAATTTCCCCTTCTCACGTAGATGTTAACTTTCTGGGAGAACATGCTCTTCTGCAGGAGCACTAAGGAGCATCATTATGTACCCTCTCAGCTAACAAGAGGGTTTGACTGTTAGTGGTGCCACCTCAGAGGCGGGTGGCCAGGCCACAGGGAAAGCCAGGGAAGCTCAGGGTCCTCTGCAGGATCTCACTGACCGAGGGAAATGATTCATTATGAACTCTGCACCCTGAGCATCAGCCCTGAATCCAAGTGCGCAGTCAGCCTCCTGTTTGATAGTGGTCTCAGCCGCCGAGCAACTCAATACTCACCTGCCTCGGGGAGGGATGAGGGGAAGTATCCTGTGCTTAAAGAAGATGGTTAAAGAAGATGCACTCTGAATTCAGGTCACCTGGGTTCAAATATTAACCTCTGCCATTTGCCAGCTCTGCGAGTGGAGCAATTTTTTCTTTCTTTAAACCTCAGTTTCCCCGTATGTAAAAAAGGGACAAAAATAGTGCTTCAGGAAGATCATTTATGTACAGAGAATTGCACAAAGTTAAGCTCATATTGAATGCTCAATAAATGCTGGCTTTTATTTCTTTTAAGAGATCTCGACATGCATTAAGGACATCATACATGCACCAAAGACATGTAGGTAACCCAGACCATCCCTGGATCTCCAGGCCTGCGGAAGGTCACGCTGGGAAGACAGAGAGGGAATCCCTGGTGGCATGCTGGAAGTTTGCTTTTCCCTGGTGTTCGATCTCCTTCCTGAAACAGGAAGTGTGCATTTCTGATTTACAGTGGTGAGATGAGGCCTGGGGCTGTCAGCTTGAGAGGTGCCTCTGGCTCAGGAAGGCTGAACAAGCCCGGGTGGGTGGCAGGTATAAGGAAGACCATTCTATCTGCTTAGGGCTGGCTCTGACCAATCTTGAAGGGTGAGAGGGATGAAGGGAACCCCATTTCCATCCCACCCAATTCATCTCAGCAGGGGTGGAGCTGAAGCCCTGGCAGGATATTGAGAAATCACTGGAAATAGAGCTTTTGTTTTATACCTCAGAGATCGTGTTGCAGTGGTAGAATTGTAGACGGGCATCAAACTCATTTCTAACCACACGGTGTGAAAATTTGATTATTTTCTGATAAATACCAAAACCAGAGAATTGAAGCCAGTTTATTTACCAAAATTTCCTTAGTGTTCCTTAAAATGACCTCCCTCTGAAAGCACTCACCTTCTTTTCTGAGGGATACTCTTGAGTTGGAGTCTTATTGGACACATTTTCTTAACTAATCTGATAATATTTACTGCGTGTATTATGCTTCAGCAAATGTAACAGGCACTGGGGTATGCATCAGGGAACTGGATGATGGGGCCTTGCCCTAGTAGACTCCCAGACGAATCATCTTGTAGGCAGGCTCAGTACGGCAGCGTGTCTACGGGATAACTGTCCTTCCCACCCTTACTCCGATGTCACTGCTTTGACTAATATGGTGGGAGCGATGCTCTGTCAGTTTAGGACCTGGTCTTCAAGGGGACTAACAGGATCTGCTTTCTCAATTTCTCTGTCTCCCTGCATCCATGGCTGGCTGTGTAAGAAGTCTAACTGCCCTGGACCACAGACATACAGCCCCAGTAGGGTTATCGCGGTCTTCTCCAGCTGTTTGAGCCACTCCTCTGTGCTCTCACTGGATTCTTGACCCACAGATTCGTGAGCATAACAGAATGGTGGTGGTTGTGAGCTACACATGGTGGGGTGGCTTGTTAGGCAGCCATCGGTGCTTGGAACACCCAGTGCCTGGTCCATCTTTGATTCCTAGAGCCAAGCCATGACTAGCACAGAGTGCTCAATAGGTATGCACTGGACTTTCGTAAACCGTGCCTGCCTCACTCTGACCCTGCATTTACATCTCTGCATTGGTGGGCACACTCCCGTTTGTCATGAGATGAAGTGACACAGGCAGAAGCTAGGACATAAGTTATGTAGGGTTTGGACTGACCTCACTGGGTTTGATTTGCCACGACACCTAGAAAATCTCCCTGTCCCTTCACCAACCTGTCCACTGTACACACCTTTCAGAGAAAAAACAGTTTGCTCTTCATACATGGACTGTCAAAGGCTTAGAGCATGAGCTTCAGGGTGCCTTGCCTCTGAACTTGGAAGCTCTGTGTCCTCTGTTAGAACATTAATTCTTGTGGAGATATGCCTGACCCTTCAAACCACCCTCACAGACCCACTTGTGGCTTGATCCTTGGCACTGAACTTGGCTGACTCTCTGCCTCTCCAACTCTAACTCTTAACTAATCTGTTGCAAAGACCTGCATAAAAACCATGCTGAGCCAGCTGACCACTCTACTCCTTCCAGTTCTTGAGTTATGAGTTCTGAGTCTTCCCCATGTTCTGATGCTGCCATGGATGCCACTGTAGTTTCCCAAAGAAATTTTTCTTATTCTGAAGGACTTGATTCAGTAGAATCTTGCCTTATTCTCTCACCCCACTTTTTCTTCCCATAAGTGGAATGTTCTGCATCCCTTGTCCCGTGGAGTCGGGCAGACCTCTGACTGTGAGACTGCCCACTGGACATTCTATGGGCCCCTCAAACCCAACATGAAAAACAAATTATCTCCTCTCTCCTGGTCACTGGCACTGTGTATAATCTTTATACCTTGGACTGACTTTTGTGGCTTTTTTCCTCCTCACTTGGTTTCAATCAGTCCTCTGGCCTTCTAGAATCTTCTTCTTAGATGTTGCTCACACCTGCCTCCTCTATTCCATTACTGCTGCCATTACCTGTTCTCTTATAATACCTCTCTCATCTCCATGCTATCCCACCCCCAGTGTCAGATTTACCCTCCAAATGTACAGCTGCCAATGCTTCTGCTCCCCCAGGGAAGATGCTTGACTGACTCTCCTTCCTTTACTCAGTAAAGACAAACACATCCCCTGGCATTCTCAGCTGTCTTCAATTTGTTCACTTTTATGTCTCATTCTTGTCTTTACTGCAGCAAAACTGGACTGTTTTGTGTTCAGGCAAGCACAAATCTTTTTTTGCAATTGAGACTAGGTTTGTGAGGTTCTTTTCCTCTAGAGCTCTTCTCCCTTCTCAAAGAGCCCACTTGTTTCCAAAGACCATCCAAAGTCAGCCTCCTTGATTGCACCTCACCTGATGTAAGTCCCCTTCCCTAGCCTATCCAGGGGAAGCCTTTTCTTTGGCTGAGCTCACAAAGCCCCTGGTCTATGTCAGCGACCATGGGGCTCTGCACTGTAGATTCCTGAGCACAGCTCGGGGTCCTGCTAGCAGACTCTGACCTCACTGAGCATCGGGCCTAGGCACATAGGAGAAGCTGTTTCAGTAACTGAGAGACTGACTGACTTGAGTTCAGCTGAAGCTCACTATCCATTGGTCCCAATTGGTCAAATCTCTCTTACCAGATCTTTTTCTCCTCTGCTGTCTTCCTTTCTTTTCTTCCCTCTCTCTCTCCCTGGGTGCCTGGCACTCCCAGGCGTGCCTTGGATTGCTTGCCGTTCTCCACCTGCATGCTGAGGCAGTGTCCTGGCTCCTAAGCTTTCTTTGCTTTGCTTCCTCCAAATTTGCCTGCCCTGGGCTTTTCCCCCGCAGGTCTAATTTGGTACAGGAACTAATCTTATAAACTGGTGTGAGTGCAGGTGAAAATCAATAGAAGCAGAACCAGAAAGGATGTGCCATTGTTTGAGGGTTCATTGACCCTTACTACTGACCCATCCCCGTTCACGCTCTCACCATGATTTGCCATTTGTGTCACTACAGCAGGTCCCAGTGGCTTGTTTCCTTACACTCACCCTCTAAGCCCTGGAAAGCTACACATTGCTTCCCCACAAGTGACCACATGAGGCTCTGGTCATTGTTGCTGCATTTTAAACTTCTCAGTCTATCTCAAGTATTCCGGCTCCCAGCTACCCTTGCTTTCCTCTCCCTAAGGGTATGGCGCAGCCCTTGCTGACCGCCTTCGCTTTGGTCAGACACTCTCCCACACTCATGGTCTCCCCCCATGTCACTCTCAAATATGCTCAGGAGTTTCTTGTTTTCATCTCTTGGAACATGTTGCACCCTCTTCCTGTCCTGCCCCTCTGCTCTGCTCTGCCCTGCTCATCCAAAGCCTTCCCCTCCTTGGTGCAGATTCTGTTCCTTTCTGGAGCAGTCCTAGATCACCGCCCCCACCTCCCCCACAGCCATACTGGCCTTTGGATGGCTGTAAAGCTTCTCTGCATCGCTGTTTGGCAATTAATTATACACTGTCTCGTGACACTTCTCCTACAATGTTGAGCTGTTATTTATCTCTCGTGTATTTGTTCACTTCCCTTGCATTTATGTCTTATGTCTTCAAGTTCCCTGAGAGCACAGAGCATGTCTTCGGCATTCTTTTTTATCCCCCTCAGTGCCTTGCTTGCTTGTCATAGCTGCCCTATAAATATTTCTGGAATACCAAGGTTTAACCTTCGCTAGGTGAGCCCTACATTTATTTTATAACAGTGATCTCTGAGGCTTTAAGCCAGACAGTAAGTGTTGTGAGACTTTCTCTGCCTAGCAGGGAGGCCATGGGAGGAGGGGTATGTTCTGGCACCTGGGGGCCTTTGGGTATCCTTTATGTCATCCTATAAAAATAATGACTGACTTGTCCTGATGCTCATCACGTGCCAACGTCTGTGCTGAACTCTCTAATAAATTACATTATTTAATCCTTGAAATAATCCTGTGGTGGGTAATTATTATTATGGTCCCAGTTTATAGTTTAGGAAACTGAGGTACAGGGAAATTAAATAATTTTCCTAAGACTAACAGCTCATGCGTGTGGTGTGCCAGGATTTCAAACCCTGTGGTGTGGAATTTTAGCCACTATTCATAGCACACCCTGATCACATATTAAAAAAAATCTGCCTTTGTATTTATACACTGTTACCACTACATTCTATATCCTTCATGCATAGAATCTTGTTTAATTGACACCCCTATGAAGAAATCGGGGCACTTCTATTTCATCTCTGTTCTTATTATTTACATTTTGAATTTCATCCTCTCCCATAATTTTAGGTGCTTTATGCTACTGATAATTCCTCCTCTCTCTTATAAAATCAACATTTCTAGCTTAATTTTGCTCAGTACATCATAGACACTTGTGTTGATTAGGAATGCATTTAGCTGTTAATAACAAAAAACAACTTACAGTGGCTTAAACTAATAGAGGTTTATATTTCTTAATAAAACAAAAATATTGAAGGTAGGCAGCTGCTGCTGTTGGTGTAGTGGCTAAACAAAATCTGGCCTCTCTGCAATTCTCTTAGCCTTTTCCTCACACGTGACACCTTATGTTGACAAGAAGGCTGCTGCAGTTCCAGACATTATGTCCCTTCAGGGTAGGGAGAAGGGGCTTCACTTCCTACATTCCCCTGGTAGTTCCATTCATATCTCATTGTCTAGAATGCATCCCCTGGCTACTTAGAGCTGGAAGAAAATTGGGGAAAACAAATGTTCATCTTGGAACATTGTATCCTTGAAAATCAGGGTCACGTTCTCAAGGAGGAAGGGAGGAATGGATAGGGGAGAGGCAATTGTCTGCCATAACACTTGTTCAATCTTAGGTGAATAAATAAACAAGCAAATACATCAAGTTAAGCTTATTTATTTTTAAGTTGTGAAAGTAATATATGAATGTACTCTAATTGTAAAAAAAAAATCCAATATGCCAAAGAACACAGGATAAAGAGAAAATTCCTGTCTTTAATCAACCCCAAACATAGCCCTCCTTGGAGATAAGTGCTGTTACCAATATGATGAGCATCCATTTAGACGTATCTCTCAGCACAGGCAGGTATAGCTATCTGTCTATATTTATACCCATGTGTTTATACATTCACACATTTTTATACATAAACATGGGATGAGTTTATAGTTTAGTTTTCTGCATGGAATAGTATGCTTTTTCTATGCAAATGAGAATATTTTTAAAAAATATTTTATTTATTTTTAGAGAACTGGGAAGGGAGGGAGAAAGAGAGGGAGAGAAACATCAATGTGTGGTTGCCTCTAGTGCACCCACCAAACAGGGACCTGGCCCACAACCCTGGAAAGTGCCTTGACTGGGAATTGAACTGGCGACCCTTTGGTTCACAGGCCTGTGCTCAATCCATTGAGCTACCATCGGGACAAAAATGAGAATATCTTGTAGAGTTTGTTTCTGTGCTTTGCTCTTTATCTTTTTATAGTATGTTAGTGTGTCTTGAAACTCATTCTGCACCAACAGCAAGAGAGCTCCCTTGTTCTTCATCCAGGCCCCAGAGTAATCCATATTTAGGATTTACTTGGTCTGGTTTGCTTAATCCTTCCCCTGGTTTTGAATGTTGGGGTTGTCTGACCTGGACTAATAGCCTGTTTCTGAATGAGGAAAGTGCAGTTTGGTAGAGGACCGGTGACTGTTGTTGGTCGCACACCTGGTCGGTGGAGCTCTCCAGAACCTGGAATCGGGATTCTCCCACCCTGTGCATTTCCTGAAGCTGCCATGTGCCTGAGGAAGGCCGTGGTTGCAGTTGCTTGCGGGACTCCATCGGGAGCCCAGAACAGCTGAAATGATTCCTGTGGCGATACTGGTTGGTGTGAAGATCTCACATCAACAGACTTCTAACTAAATAGCTGCTGGAGACATAGACATAGCTTTCTCAAAACAACAACAACAAAAAAACCTGCCGCAGAAATTTTTCTTCCTGAAATGATATATTATGAGCACCTCTGATTCCTCAGAAGGGAGTGATTTTGATTCTGTCCAAGAGTCTCTGTCCTAGGTGAAAGGGTGACAACAGAGAGGAATTCTTGGGGCTTTATGTTCTTCTGAAGCTCAGTGAGAACAACCATGCCACATTAAGAAAGTGCCAGATAATCATCAAAGTCTTTTTTCCCCCTTTGTCTTGGAGGGCAGGGATAGATTTGCCAACGTGTTCATATCTGAGAGTGTAGAACATATGTTAACATGTGCAAGGGGCAATGAAATCACATAATGGGGCATTAAAGCCTCCAGAAGATCAAGTAAAAGCTCAGCATATCTGTATTTTCTGGGGTCGGCAGGGAAAGAGCCATCTGCCAGAGCACACTTCGTGGCAGTTTTCGTTGTGCATTTACCTAAAATGATTGCAAAGACACATGCATTGTGCAGAAATGCTCTCCGATTTCCCTTAGGTACGGAGTAAGACTTGGACGGCCAGACGTGGTTTGTTACCTGTTCCAGATATTGATCAAGGTCAAGGGAAGGTGAGTGTTGGAAGGCAGGAGAAGATTGTTCCTCGACCTCAGCTGGTGCATGCAAACCAAAAGGAGGATGTTCTGTTGCAGGAAAGGAAAAAACATCCTTTTCCCTTCTGTTTCTCTCAAAGGCAGGGCTTATTTACATAAACTAAAATGTTAATTTTCTCAGAAATCAAAGCCACTGGCAGACTATTAAGTACAATTCATGTGTGTGTGATTAACACTGGGTGCCCTCTTGCTCTAGTAGAATCTTATTTTTTCCAAAGACATATGGAACTCATTCATGCTTGTATTACCCGTATCTGTGTGTTCATATAGATGTTTGACTGTGTGTTCAGTGAAATGTCATAATTTCTTTTACAACAGGCTCGGAAGAGAAAACGTTCGAGCAGAATGTTATAAATGGGAAAGGAAATGAAACTGTGTGTGTGAGGGGAGCGAGGATCACGAAAGCGACCTGTGTATCAAGGAAGCAATTTTCCTATGGGATAGCAAATGTCCAATGAAAATGGGAAGGCCAGGAGCAAATTTTAGAAATGGAACTTTACCATTGATTACATGATGTTCTTTGGGTTTTGGGGGGCTGCCATTTGAAGTCCTGTTGATGAATGTTTGCTTTTGTATCCACATTTAATAGGAGAGTTTCACTTGTGCTTAGGAGCTGCCGGCCTCATTAATTCCCTGGCTTGCACATGTAATCGAAGAGGGTAAGATTGGTTTGGGGAGGTGCGAACACCATTTCCTCTGGAGTTTCCAGCAGAAAAATATTAGTTTTTTTTTTAATGGATGATTTTAAATGGGTTATTTTAGATGTGACATGAAAAGTACCAGAATTTTTCAGAACTTTGATTATTTTCACAATAACTGCCCTGAAATAAAAAAATACATGAAATTATTCCTACTCTTGGGGAATTTTCTGATTACAGAGAGTGTGCAGTTACATAATTCAGGCAGTAGTGCTCTCTTATTAACTCAATAAAAGCACTCCGATGTTGGAATAATACCGTGACCACCAGTGGTACAGTGCCCTGGTAGTTCAGACAGTGACATGTGTGCTGAGGCCTGTGGGACCGGCCTCACTGGGCAGATGGGAAACGGGGACAGTGGGGACCAGGAGGTGGTCTGGGAAATTGGAGCAAGTTCTCATCTCCTTTCTGATCTCTACGCTCAAATCAACGCCTGCCTCCGGCTCTCACGTCTCTGATCACTCCTCTCCGTATCTCGCTGATTCCTGTTCAGTTTTCTGATCTCTAAACATTGGAGGGCCCTGTGGATTGCACCTGGACCATCTCTCTTTTCTATCTACACTCACTCCCCAGGTGATCTTCTCCAGTCACGTGGTTCTCACACCACCTGTCTGCTGATGGCTCCCAATATATCCTCCAACTTGGACCTTTCCCCGCAAAATAGACCTACATGTTTAGCTGCCTACTTGATAACTCTTGTTGGTCCACTGAGCACCTTAGACCTGACATTTCCATATCTGACCTCCTGGTAATCTCCTGCAACCAAGTCTATCAGCAACTTCCTCATCTTGGTCAATGTAATCTCATTTTTCTAAAATCCTGGCACCATCCTTGTCTTCTCTTTTCCTCTCACACTTCCCATCTAGACCATGAACACATCCTGATGGCTCCTCCCCCTCAACTGCCACCACCTTGGTCCAAACCACCATCATCATTTGCCTGCTAACTGACCTTCTTGCTTTTGCCTTTGTGCCTCTGCAGCGTATTTTCAACCAGCAGCCAGTATGATCTTGTTAAAATATGGCGCGTGGTTTCCCATCTCATTCAGAGTAAAAGCCAAAGTTCTCACTGGACTATAAAGCCCGACACAACCTTGCTCCAGGTTACCCCTAAGATAATATCCTATACTTTCCTCCTTGCCCTTCTCTTCACTGTGGCCACATTGGCCTCCTGGGGTTTCTAGAATATACCAGGAATACTCTTGCTTCAGGGAATTTGCATTTCTGTGCCTCTTCTCAGAATGCTGTGCTTGTTACCACATGGTTCACTCTCACTCCATTGAGGCCCTTTAGTCCCTTATCAAAAATTTTACCCCTTCTTTGACACCACTTACCAGACTGACTTTGAATCTTTTCCCCTCTACTTAGTAGCCATGTGACCCTTACATGATGCCTTAATTTCTCCATCTTTTTTTTTTTAAGATTTTATTTTATTTTATTTTTAGAGCAGGAAGGGAGAGGGAGAGAGAGAGAAACATCAATGTGCGGTTGCTGGGGGACATGGCCTGCAACCTAGGCATGTGCCCTGACTGGGAATCGAATTTGCGATGCCTGGTTCGCAGCCCGCGCTCAATCCACTGAGCTACGCCAGCCAGGGCAATTTCTCCATCTTTTAAATGGTTATAATAATAACAATATCAGTTGAAACATGAGATTTCCACATCCATAGGTCAACTGGTACAGTATTGATAATCTTCTTATTGTTCAACCTAATACCTACCTCATGCAGATCTGATAAGGACCAGATGAGGTCATGCATGTGAAGTGCATCATGCAGGGCTTGGTCCATTGTTAACCTTAAATATTTTAGGCTATTAATATTGTCAGTTAAAGTCCCTGGTGGGTCATGCAATGCCTTCCAAAATCTGGCCCCTGAGGTCTGACTGTTTTCACCTTCTTTTGTGCCTCATAACACACTTACCGTACTTTGACAGTGAAGAACTTATTGGATTTCCTAAACCTAGCTGGCTCTTTGATGCCTTTTTGTTTTTTATTGTACCAGTCCCTCCTACTGGAATTCTTCCCTCCCCACCTCTCTGGATTTTAAGATCTAGCACATTTATTGACTCTCCTCCACCTTTGTGTAGATGTCTCTGTTCCTCCCAATTTCACCTTCCTCTATGCTATTTCTGAGATTCGAACAAACGTCATTGCATGCATAACAATGATTGATTTACATAATTGTCTCCATCACTTAACCCTGACTTCCTTAAATGCAAGGGTGGTATCTTATTCATTTGTATCTTCAAAATCTTGCACAGTCTGACATTTAATAACTCCCAGTTAATGTTTAGTGAATGAATGAATGGACAAGTTCAGAACATGGAGACCTTGTTTTAAGAAAGCTCTCATATACCACCAGTCAAAGATAAGGTAACAGTATGGAGACATGCAAACCATGGAGGCATGATGAAGTAAACACAATTCTGCAATCCAGGTAAATATGCTTAGGAATATAACAGGAGAGAGAGAGAGAGAGAGAGAGAGAGAGAGAGAGAGAGAGAGAGAGAGAGAGAGGGAGGGAGGGAGAGGGAGGGAGGGAGGGAGGGAGAGAGAGGGGGAGGGAGGGAGAGAGAGAGAAGCAGAGAAGCATTGGGAAGCAGAGATACTGAAAGAAATTAGATCTGAGAGGATGGCTGCTTGCCTTTTGGCCTCTTCATGGTTCCTGATGGTGTGGCTGGCTTTTGTCCCATAGCCACTATAGGAAGCCACTTTCTGCCATAGGGTGAGCTGGAGACCTGTGGGGCTGTACCCTCATTCTGAGTGATGTGCCGCAGAAGCCCCAGGATGGTGAGTAGGTTGTTATAGCTGCCTTTTTAGAGGCCCCAGGATGAACTGGCTTACGAACAGAATCTCAAATGATTTTTAGTTCAAAGGAAACATTCTGGCCTGGCATCCTGCCTTTAGATATTTACATATACCTGGGTTATCAGATAAATAGAGGCTGATGGCTTGGGGATGGTGGTGAGCAGAAGGCCCTGCTATGGCTGTTGAAATGATACAACCTGGGCCCTTTCTCTGTGGACCATTGCCCTTCTACCTGGATATAAAAAGTGCTGGTGTAGAGAAAAACAGCTTGCATGATAGCTGCGTTTTTCTGCAGTCCCTGGGAATGAAGTAAAGTGATAATTATAGGAAAGATAAAGTTAAGTTAAATGATGCTAGTTTCCTGCTCAGTTAGATTCTTTACCCTGCTAGGATATTTTATGACCATGATACATGGATCTAGATCATAACCAGATTATCTTATGTGTCTATTTTTTTTGGTGCCTACTATAGCATTTTTCAAATGGACAGTGTTCAGTTTCTTATGCTGTGAAGGCTGGATATTTCCAACTACAGGAAAACTGGTCAAGGAATGAGGCATTTAGCTGGTCCAGTTTTCTGGAATTCATTTAGGGGAATGAGATCAAAAGGACAGGATCTCTTATAATTTCGTTTCATAGCTTGTCTGTGGAAGATGCAATTACCCAAGATTTTCCAGTCTGATCTGATTTGGTGGCCCTTAAAAAAAGTGTTATCACTAGCAAGGGGATAAGAGTGACTGTGTAGCACACTGCAGTTAAAGAAAATAATTGCATGCATGGATTTTTGGTCAGACTCTCTGCCTTCAAATCTTACCTTTGATCTATGCTGGTCAAATAATACAGAATTCTCTTTTGTGCCTCAGTTTCTTGTTTGTTAGGTAGGAATACTAGTGGTACCTGTTGCTCAAGACAAAAACTACCTTAACTCTTGTTAAAATGGTAAGGAAAATTTTCTTCAGGACTATTGCAACAAAGGTATTACAATAGGGGAGAGAGATGGGCTAAGCATTTAATATAGCAAAGACAGCTGGGGATTTATTGCCAGAGTGCAAAGTGAGTTGGCCAATGGGTAGGAAATTCTTAAGGGGAGGCTCAAGGCCAGGGGGAGTCTTGATGAACCAACTTAAAAGGATTGCTGTTGAAAGCTAGTCAGAGTGATGAGATAGCAAGGGTGGGGGGATAAGGAATTTGATCAGATATCAAAGGTGACCAAATATCAAGGGTGGGGAATTCTCTGTAAAGTGACTTGGCAGGGGCCTTGCTAAAACTGGACTGAGCAAGGATGGATATGGATTCCCAAGGTTGACACCTAGTCCAGCGGAGGGAGGGCTGAGAGGAGCCTGACTTGTTTGGTTAAGGACAGCCTCTGTTGGGGTATGTCTTTGGTTAAGTGGTTAACATCTGTAAAGTGTTCGGCACAGTACTAGGTGATGAATAAATGTTAACTAATAAAACTGGGTTTGCTTTCTGTGGAACATCGAATAAGGACTAACAGTGTGAGGCCACTTGCCTTTTGTCTAGGCACCTCTGGGGACTCAAATGGGTCAAACTCCAGGAAAAAAATCCTGGTGTGGTTCTCTAAGGATAGAGGCTTCTGATGGGGAGCGGTGAGCCTGGAGTTAGTGCTCCATGCCTGAGTCCGACCTCCAGGACAGCTTATGTTGGGCAGAAGGAGTGGTAGGAGTTTCCTCCCCTAGAGACTCCACCAGGCTTCGTGGAGCTGTGCTTGATCTTCGCCAAGTGCCCATTAACAGGGATTTTCTTCCCAAAGTGACTTTGGCTCCCCATTCCTCAGAGAGAAAAAGGGCCTTCCTCCCAATAGAAAACAGAAGATGGTGAGTGCTCAAGGAGCCTGGGAGACAACAAAAGGGGTGCCCTTGGGGTTTAAGTCTGAGCTCCAGCTGTGCTGTGGAAGTCCTAAGCCCTGAGTACTGCAGGGCCTGTCCCCCGTCCCCTTGCAATGGGACTGCTGCTAAGGTCATTATTTCCTAGGGGAAAATGGGGAGAAAAAAGTCTACAGGGAGAAAAACATGGAGGTCTCTCATATCATTGGCGATGTTCAATGCTTGGCTTGTGATATAAAATATTCCTGGGACTTTAGTTTGATGTTTCCGAATCCAGTTGTCCTTTGGCTGTGCACTTAACCAGTTTTTGTTGTTGTTGTTGTTGTGGCCCCCATGTATAAGGAAGACTGGAGATTAGGGATGGGAGGGGAGGAGCTCAGCCAGGTCCACCCTATTACCATCTAAAAGGGGTGAAAGTCAGGAGAGAGAAGACTTCAACTGCAGGGGGCTACCTTGCCTATATTGAAGGAGCTGCAGGTAGCAGACACTCATCAATAGTTCAGATGTTAACAGTTCCTGGGAAAGGTCTCACCACTAACTCTCAATCCCCATGAAAAAGAATCAAGGCTATCAATAGGCTCTCAGGTATTATTATTTATTGGAGTGACCTTTGTTGCTAAGTAACAGCATGATTTTCAGA
This sequence comes from Tonatia bakeri, assembly GCA_004024845.1. NCBI lineage: Eukaryota > Metazoa > Chordata > Mammalia > Chiroptera > Phyllostomidae > Tonatia > Tonatia bakeri. Next base: position 130,307 of record PVIA01003121.1, read on the forward strand.
CTGTATTAAAAAATTATAATTGGCATGAGTTGAAAATAATGTGCATCGGCATTGGAGACATTAAGCTGCATGGCAGGGATGTAAATTAGCCAGAAAGGTTCACAGTGGGGGGGTCAGTGCAATTGTCAGATAATGTTGAACCAAGTCAAATTAATTTCTAACAATCTGTAGAAGGTAGGCAGCAGAGAACCACCATCCCCTGGGAGCTGTAGGAACCATAATGCTTGGGTGTCAGGCTAGAAATATGGGGTCCCCCCTCATGCCAAAAAGCATTAAAACCTGTAGTTGGATTTCAAGGAATGACGTTTTCTAAGTTCAGACTTAACCTCATGACAACTTCATTTTCTTGACTTTGCAGGGCAGAAAATTTAGAAATGACAGAGGGCCAGAGAGTATCTCTTACCATGGGCTGCCAGCCTAAGTGCTGTACCTGAATTTTAACCAGGGTTAGAACACACTGAAGCATCAGCAACAGGTTAAGCACTGAACTGGTCATTAAGCGAGGTGCAATTCCTTCTCAGCTGGCTGAAAATCTAAATAAGCTGGGTAGGCAGAACACCAGGTAAATGAAGATACATCTTGTCCTTTCACCCCACTGTGAAATGGACTCTTAATGCACAGAGACCCTCGTGGAGGTGGAGGGAAAAGTAAAGCCAGGTTATGGAGCTGGAATGGAGGGGTGAGCTTGGGAAGCAGGAAGGAGAACTGGGCTGAATGGGCATCACTGCCATTCCCCAGGATGCAGACCCCATGAGGGCAGAAAACAGATCTACGGGTTAATTCTTGTGAGCTCCTGAAATGACGAGAGACAAAATTGCGGGAATTTTGTGGACTGGGCTCTTTGAAAAGTTTTAATGTCTTCTTTTGTAATATGCTGACCATGCCAAATGGAGACCAGTGTTGTGTGGGGCGGTTTTGTAACAGTCAAACAAAATAAGAGAATGTAATGGAGGCTAAAACTGGCCCATCAGTGACCCATTCTGCGGACCTCTGCTCCTTCTGCCACTCAGAATGATCTCTGGGACTGATGACTCAGAGGAAGGGCCACTTCCCTGTCTGTGGCTGAAACTACTAATGCTCACCCATATTCTTCCTGGCCACAGAAGCAGACCACATATTCTGATAGCAAGGAGTGGCATCTGACACCGGGGGATGGAGCTACACAATAGAATGATGTCCTTGGGGTAGGATTTTGAGCAACATAAAAACTCAGTGGGAGACATTATTATTAAGTACTAATAAGTACTGCTGATTTATTGTTCTGTGATTTTTCAAATAATCCTGACACATCTCCCCATCTAATTAATAAGCTCTGAGAGGTGGGGTTTTGTGGTCAAACAAATCTGTGTTCACACCCTAGCCTGTCACTTACTTAGCTCTTTGATCTTGGGCAAGTTAACAGAAATTCTCTGGGACCAGCGTCTTCCTGTATAACACAGGGATAGTGACGGACTTGCCCTAGAAGGTTGCTGTGCAGACAGAATTCGGTAAGTACAGTACCGAAGCACACTGCTCAGTGGCTGGCATATAGCCAGTGATCAAGAAATATTTTCCTGTGTACAGTACTCCCTTCATATCCATGGGGAGATTTGTTCCAGGAATGCTTTGGATACCAAAATCTGAAGATGCTCAAGTCTCTTATATAAAATGGCAAAATACTCATAGTATTGAGTTGGCAAAAAGGTTCATATGTTTTTTTTCCTCGTGAAATACAAGACACATTTTTTATTTTCACCAATAACTTTATCGATTTGGATATTTTGAGTATGTTGGTCATCTCTTGCATGGTATAACATTGATTGTTCTCAATGAATGTCTCAATTTGATTGCTACCAACTTCAACTGGTCTACTCGACCATGGAGCATTGTCCAGTGAGAAATCTCCAGCATGAAACTTCGCAAACCACTTTTGACACATTTGGTCAGTCACAGCACCCTTTCCATACTCTGCACAAATCTTTTTTTGTGTTTCAGTTATTTTCCTTGTGATAATAAGGCATAAAATACCAAAAATGTTGCTTATTTTCTTCCATCTTTAATATTGAAATGGCTACACAAAGATTCACCAATTTTGATAATTTTTTTTTAAATTTAGTGCATGCTAAAATGAGAGCTGTCACAATACAATCTAACAAAATTGTTTTGAATGAAGTTGAAGACAACTAAGCACTACTAGAGCCATCTTATGGAAAAAACGGAATGAAACTTTTGGTCAGTCTATTTGCATATAACTTATGCAATCCTCCCACATACTTTAAATCATCTCCATACTACTTATAATACCTAATACAGTGTAAATGTTATGCAAACAGTTTTATACTGCAGGAATAACAGCAAGAAAAAAGTCCATATATATTCAGTACCAATGCAACCGACACCATGGCAACCATCACAGGCCTCACTACATAGTACATGTCAGCAACAATGTATCATTATTTTCAAATATTTTTGATTTGTGGTTGGTTGAATCCACAGATGTGAAACCTGTAGATTTGAAGGGCTTATTATAATCATCATGATTCATAATGAGGGAACCTTTAAGAGCACCTTGAGTTCGGTAAACTCCTCATTCTCTAGGTGAGGATTTGATGAACAGATCACCAGACCAGGACTTGTTCTTTTGTGTGCTCTGGACTTTCTCAGTTTTTACTGTTAGCTCAAGAGGCCCAAGAAATGCTTGAAAAGTGTTGCTAGAATACAGTTCCTTGGAGTCATGATGGACAAGGTGTAGGACAGGGCTCCTGGGAGGACAGCAGCTCCTGTAGGGGTCATGACCCCACTCCTTTGAACAGCATCCACCTCAGAATCAGAGAGTTTGGTCCAAATCCTAGCTGTGTTACATACCAGCAGCGTGACCTCGTGTAGGTGATGTAATTTCTCTGATCCCAGGTCATCTCCATCTGTTGAAGGAGGTGATGACTCCTTACTCACAGGATTGTTACGGAGATACCTTATGAGACCAAAAAAACACCTGACTGAGCTATCCTGAGAATACCTAACATCCAACCTGATATCAACAGAGGAATAGATGATATTTTTCTTCCTCTTTTTCCTTCTGTTGAAGGAAAGCTAGAGCCACAGAATTTTAAGATTTTATTTTCCAGAATTTCTAAGGATTTAAGATACTTTGCTTTATGTCAGTATATACATTTTCTAGGTTGTAGTGATAATATGTACTATTGTAGAACATTTGAAGAAATAGAGAAATATACAATGAAAGAAACAGAAACAACAATGACAAAAATCTAATTCTACAACCTAGGTCTATTGACATTTTCATGTCTTTCCTTCCAGCCATTCTTTATTTCAAGCACATTTAGAACCATATTATATGTGTAGTTCTTATAAAAAAAATCTGGCTTCTTTTAGTTTTTATTATATCATGAGCATACTCTCTGCTATCCTTCTTTAAGAACAAAAAATGACTTTTGCTGGCTATACAGATATTCTATTGTTTCTATGAATTGTACTGTATTTAACTATTCTCCAAATGCTGAGAGTGTAGATTGGTATTGGATTATAAGTAACACTGATGATATCTTGAATTTGATCCACTCCTTACCTTCCCAACCTGCTTTCTTCTCTTGGAGGCTCAGATGTGTGGTTCACTCAATTGCATTTTTGTCTCTGACTTACAGTTAGTTTCAGTTTTGGTTAATTTGGGATTCAGACAATTGGATTATCTTTTCTCCTAACTTCTTGCTTTGACAGAGGGTCACAGCACCTTTCAAGGTGTGTTCTCCCCAGGTTCTTCCTCTTTTCTACACCCCTTCAGGCTAAGAATATAACAGTCTCGCTGTTATATGGGTTAGTCCTGGAGTACTAACCCAGCCTCTGTGTACTTTTCTTATCCAGCTTTCACTTTTGTGAAATAATGCCATTGTCAAACTTCTTAAAATTATTTCATTTTGAGTTTGCTGTCTGATTCCTGCTAGAACTCTGTCTGATGTAACATTGTTGTCTGTTGAAAAGGCAGTTGTCTCTTGTAGCAGTCTTTAGACACGTCTGATCATTTGTTCTAGGAAATTTCCACAAGCCAGTCTAAAATTTCTGATCCTTATTTTTCCTCACCTGTAAAGTGAGATTAATAATACTACCCAACTCTCAAGGTTGTTAGGGGGACAAATGTGATAATGTATGAAAATTCTGTATAACCTATAAATTGCTTTACACATATAAGACATGGGTTATTATCACCACTGACTTAACCCTGAGGGAGCCCTAAAGAGTTTTGGTTTGGTTCCAAGCTGAGGTTTTGCAATATTAATCTTTGAAACGCTTTGGAAACCCTAAAGTAGCTGTGGCTAACAGGTCCCTTTGACTTGCCCCCATAAACTTCACATTTTTGGTTTTTCTACTCCAAGAAGAAGTGACCTTAGGAACTGCTTTGTTTTGTCCGCACACTTGGCAGGCCGTTATTTCTTCATGAAATTTAACAAGGGCGTGGGGGCTGTGGACTCCCTTGGGTGGCATATGCAATATGTGGTTTGAAGCACGGCTGACCCAGGAGAATCACTCACCTCCTGAAAGTGAGCAGTCTCTTTTGAGCTCCTGGGCTGACCTAGCCCATTGCATTCACCATGGATCTGTTTTAGAAAATCCATTCAAGCACGTAAGGTAAAAATTGCCTTATTGGCTTTTTGTCTGAAATTTTGGCAGAGCATAGACAGATTTCAGCATTTATTGCCCTTTGAGTGATTTCCAGCTTTGTTCCAGGAAAAATACAATTAATCTTGTGGCAGCCGCTATATCAATCCATATGAGGGGCAAGTTGTTTCAGATATCATGTGGGTCTCTGGCTTCTTTGGCTGTGCTCATCTTTTTGGCGGAGGGTGAGGATAGCGCACATGGGGGAAGCCTCTTGCCTCCATTTGTGTAATGGTCTGCAAAGCCCCAGGCCTTGCCCAGGGCAGGGGCTTTGTGCATCCAACTGTGCTTCATAAGCCTAGGGAACAAACCTGGGAGATTTGTAGGTGTGAGGGGCCCCCTGAGTAGACAGGAAGAGGCAGAGGTACAGTACGTGTCTTGAAGGAGTGTGACCAAGACCTAGACGACTTGCATTTGTCCTGGACACGATGCTGTTTGATTCTGTGGCTGGGAGAAAGGAGGAGGGCTGCAGTCCTAACATCCTGAGTCAGTACTGTTAGCTCCTTTCTTTGCATGATTTTTGTTCTCATAGTGGTGTGCTGTTGCATGAAGCCCCATTTGGTCCAGGCCAGCCTAGGGCCCCAGGGTGTTGGGAACCGCCCTGCCTGGTATCAGAAGCTGTAACCCCCGCCTAGGCTAAGGCTGAGGGAATGACCTTGGAACCATAAGCCACCAAGGAGACAAGCTTATCTCCCTGGCAGGATCGCCACTTCTGCTCCTTTCACTTCACCCTACCTGGTCCCCAGTGCTTGGTTGGTTAGCCAATGACGGGTAAGATTCCCCAAGGGGGAAATGACCTAAGGCAGGCACGATCATGTGGGAGGCCCCCAAGGAAAGGTTTTGGGGGCTATGGCAAAAGGGGGTGATGGACCCTACCCCTCGGCTTTGACAAAGCCCGAGTGCTCATTGTCTGTGAGAAAATCTCCTTATCTCTTGCCTGCCTTACTTCCCTCGCTCCACTTAAGCCTGAAACAATGACAGAGGGTGGTACAACCCTGTGGTGAAAAGGGCAGGTTCCCTGGGTGATCAGGACTAAGAAAGAATATGTAAAAACCTGTGAAAACTGCTTTCTTTAGAATGCTCTCAATTGAATGATAAGGGTCCAAGAAAGAAGTGAGTTTGTTCCTCAAAGTTTTACAGCTCTTTAGCTCTCTGACCCTGACTCAAAATAAGCCCTCAGAGTTCCTTGTTATTTGATCCTTACTTCTCGGCAATGAGTAATGAGCTTTACCTGAATTCCCGTGTAAACCAACCCAATAAAAGTCTGCTGCAACAGGAGAACGGTGCGCTCTCCCTTAGGGGTTCTCTCCACTAAGGAGAGTGGCCAAGGTGCTCCCCACTAGAGGAAGTGGCCGAATTCTGTTCCTACTTCCCCACAGAACTCGGTTGTTTCTGTGTATGTTTTTCTCGTGTGTCGATGAGCAATCTGCAGCGTTCCGCGGTCACTGCCGGTTGGTGGCTGTGACACCAGGGCAACTAAATACTTTCTTTCCAACAAGTTTGCAGAGCCTGCTATTGGCTTGACTCTGAAGCTGGTCCTCACTGGTTTAATTTCTCCACCTTTATTATCACTCGATACTGGAGCAGGGAATATTCTAGCCCTTTCTCTGTCATCACACTAATGTGTATGCAATCTTAAACAAGTTGCTTAATGTCTCTGGGTCAGGACTTCTTCGACTGGATGGGAGGTTAGATTAGATCGCATCTCCTCAAACTGCTTACTGCGAGGGCTCCTCTGTTATACCTTCCACCACGGCCCTGCACTCCTGCCAAACTGGGTGAATAATGATTTTATTTTTGTTCCCCAATAAAAAACCCTAATTCGACTCTTGTTAATTTTATCCACTGACATGTCAATTTCTCTTGACCTTCATAGCCACCACCCTGGCCAAGCTACATGGGTCCCCCCCGCCCCCAGCCTCCTGACGGTCTCCTCATCTCCACGCTTGCTCTCACCCTGCTGTTGCAGCGCTGTGATCAAGTCCCCTCTCTGCGTGGCTCACGGCCCTTCATGGCCTCCCCAGTGCTCATGTGGTGAAGTCCAGAATGTTAAGTGGGTGACCCACAGCTAGTGATCTGCCTCTCCAGTGTCACCCACTCTTCCCTCATTCTCTGGGATGGCCACCTTGGCCTTAGTCCAGTAGGACCTCTGTATAAGCTGTTTCCTCTACCTCTTCTTTAGATTTTATGGACTAGTTTTCCAAATGGGGTTCTATTCCTCTGTAGCATCATCTCAGGGGGTATCACATTTGACCTTCCCACAGACCATGAACTGCACCAGGCTTGGCCTGGCACCCCTAGTATTTAGCACACACAGGGCCTGGATTGTAGTAGGTATGTCATAAATAGTAAAGGGAGAATGGGGAGAAAGGAAGGAGGGAGGGGAGAATAAATAAGCTCAATTATCTGGATAGATGTCCAGTTTCCATTTGAATCTTTGAAATAGTGGACGTAACACCAAATGCCCCACTTCCAGGGTTCTTGTATCCAGGTTGGAGCCAGCATGAGCCACTCATTGGGCCCAGGCAGAGGGAGGGGTGTTTTTCTGTGCTTCCACCGATACCTTCCCTTTTATCCTTGTTGTGGGTGAAGGGAGGTGATGCTCTTGCCAGTGGCAGCCTGTAATCTGTCCCTCTGATTGATGGGCACTGGGAGAGGTCAGGCAGGGCAATATACAGAGTAGAACCTGACACCAGAATCATTATTTCTGGTGGCAGACGTTAACGCAGAAGATAACAGGGTTTCCTTCCACCTGCTGCACAGAAGCTTCCACATCACCCAGCACAGTGTTTCCCCAGCCTCCCCATTTGACAGCATCTCCTGGGAGGCATGCTAAACACAGATTCCTGGGCCCAATGCACAAATCCTAATTCCACAGTTTGATGGACATTCTGATCCAGCAGGCCTATGGTGGGATTTACACCTCTGTTTGAATAACTTGGGATCCTCCAGGCTTCAGATGCTCCATCAGACTTGGGGACAACTGACCAAGAGCTCAACCACCTTATGTTATCATATCGTCTTTACAACCAACAGGTTTGAATATCACATCAACAAGAAACTGCTCCTACAGCTTTTTGTTTTGTTTTCTCTCATTAAGAAAGGTGACATCTTTTATTTTCATACATAGTTGAATATTTCAAAGTGTTTTCACTGCTCTTGTCTCATCTGACACTCATGAAAGCCTTTTAAGGTCAGCAGGACTGCCACTGTCACCCTCTGTAGCTGATGAGGACCCCGAGGGGCCAGGTGGTCAGGGGAGGACTTGCCAAAGGTCCTGCCACCTTTTAGTGGCACCACTGCCTGTGCAACCCAGACACTCGCCTCTGTCTCCGGGAGGTGCCCGTGTTCAATTCTCGCATGCCACATACCTTATTTTGTGATATTTAATTTCTGTATTAAACATTCACATTAGCCTTAAAAGAAATGATTGATGGCTTTTCCTCATTTTACAAAAGGGTGCTTTACAGATACATAAAGGTAAGAAGCTATTAGGGGAGGTTTTATGGCAGATGGTTCTTGGCAGCAATTGCTTTACTTTATGGCAGTCTGGAAATTTTCCTGGGTAATAACTTTCTTTTCTTTTAACAGGCATAAAATAAAGAGGTTCTAGATTGTTGGATCATTATCGAATGAATTTCCAAAGACAATCATAAATTGTCAACACCATTTAGGCAAACACAAGAGTGTTTTCACATCTGGAAATCTAATACATCAATTTTGGAGTTTTCCCCTTTTGTTGGGAATGTTTTTTGGTTACCCAAGGCATTATTACTTAAATGGCAATTAGACTGGGGAGCTGGGAGAAGGAAATTTGGGGAAAGATACTCGTGAAATTTCCCCAAATGGCAATGTTTCTATTGTGAACAGAAATACGTACATTTGATCTTGCTCTCCCTGCAGATTGAGAACAAAGCAAGCTTCAGTTTAAGCTGAAGTGGCAGAAATTACTTTTTAAAAAGATTTTATCTATTTATTTTTAGAGAGAAAGGAAGGGAGAAAGAGAGGAAGAGAATCATCGATTGGTTGCCTCTGGCACACCCCCACATGGGGAGTCAGCCTGCTACCCAGGCATGTGCCCTGATTGGGGATTGAACTAGCGACCTTTTGGTCAGCAGGATGACACCTGACCCACTAAGCTACACCGGCCAGGGCTGATGTGGCAGAAAATTTAACTGTAAAAATTAGCCCTGAGAGAAATTGATGGGACTGAAAACATAGCAAGCTACTTGTGTTTCATTAATTCACTCAGCCAATATTTTGAACCTCGATTACGTGATTACATGCTGGGCTTTGTGTGAAGTACTGGAGACTCAGGAGGTAAAGAGACAAATGTGAATTATAGCCTAATGGGAGAATGCTGTTGGATAAATTCTTTGTCCTGCTCCTTGTAAAGAACTCCTCATGAAAATCATCATTGCTAATTTATTGAGTGCTTACTTTATGCCACGCACGGTCCTTTATAAATTCCTGAACTCACTTAATCCTTCCAACATCCCTGAGATGGAGACATGATTTTTATTTTCATTTGACTGCTGAGGGATGTGAGGCACAGGCAAGCTGTGTCGCTTGCTCAGGGTCACACAGACAAGAGGCAGTGGTGCTGGGATTTAGACCCCCCTGTCCAACTCCTAAACCCATACTCTCAACAGGGTAGACCCTCCCTCAACAAACACCTCCTGCATGAATGTAAGTGGAGGGATGAATGAAATTGTCACAAGTAGGTGGAGGCTTTTCAAAGAGAAACACAATATTGCAAAGGGCTCTAACCTTGTCTACATCTGATTGGATCTTCTGAGAGTGGCATTTCCGCTGAGTCCCAGGATGGATCAGGTGAATGGAGAGTGAATGGCAGAGGTGGAATGCAAACATCAGGAAGTCAGCAGAGATCCTGAACCAGCAGAAACCCTGAAGCCATCTAGCACGGTCCTCTCATTTGATAGACGAGAAAGGGCCAGAGGCAGATGGGACTGCGGAGAGCTGGGTGACAAACCAGATTTCCTGGCTTCAGGAGACATCCAGAACTGGTTAACTATAGTAAAAACAGAGATTTGTTTTTTTTATTTTTAAATTTTAAAAAGATTTTATTTATTTATTTTGAGAGAGAGGGGAAGGGAGGGAGAAAGAGAAGGTGAGAAACATCGATGTGAGAGAGAAACATTGATTAGTTGTCTCTCATACATGCCCTGACTAGGACTGAATCAGCAGCCCAGGCACGTGCCGTGACCGGGAATTGAACCAGCAACTTTTCACTTTGTAGGATGATGCCCAACCAAGTGAGCCACACTGGTCAGGGCAAAGTAGAGATTTTTTTTTAAATTGCCCACTTACTCTGTTATACCATAAGGCTGCTGCAGGGTTCTAATCTTTTGTACATCATGGCACACACAGAAAATAATATCTGCATGAGAAAAGTAGTGCGAGGGAGGCAGCTGTAAGGGCTCTGGGCCCCACCCAGAGCGCTGAGCACACCTGTGACCAACGCAGCACTTACTGCATAGGAAGAAACCTGGGCTCCGAGACCCACCAGGGAGGCATTGTGAATGTCCCCCCGACCCAATGTGCCTGGTCCATGCTTTCCTCTCAGACTTTGCTCTCCCCTACCCACCCAGTCTCATTCCACACACCTCCAGCGTTCAGGTTCTTACACAGGACCTGTCTCACAGGTGCCTCTGAAAGTCCCTACTTGACAAACCCCTCCCACCCCCTGCACTGGCTCAAACTCCAAACTGACCTTTTTCTCCCACCCAACCAAACGCACTTGTACCAGCAACCCTTTTTCTGTTGGATAGACATATCCAATTATACTCATGTCAAGTTTTGAAGGACTGCTCTGCCATCCACTCTCCGAAGGTGAGGAGAGGATTTACCTTGTAAGAGAGGAGTTGGTTAACTGAAGGAATGAAGCTTATAGACCCCGGAGCAAGAGTGCTGTTGACTGGAAGGAGCCAGGCTCCCTCCACGCATGACGTGAGAATAGCTGGGGGACAGAGGCCCTTTCTCCAGCGGTGGCAGCCACACCCTGCCTCTTATTTTTCAGCTCCAGTGTGATACATTTCCATCAACCTAGACTAGGTAAGCTTCTCAGCATGATGGCTTGGATTTTTCCTTCTGGGAATCTGGGTGCTATTAGCGGCAATGAAGTTCTTTTAGGTGCTGGACTGTTGCAATGGGAGTACTTAAAGGGACAAAGGGAAAGGTGCTGACCATGTGGAAATGACCTGGACACTTTAGCTCCATTTGCAATTGGATGTCTGATTGAAGGTGTAGCCTATTTACTTTTTTTAAATCAGTGCCAGGCTGGGCAGAATATTAGTGGTTACCCTCTGTGAGGGAGGGAGAGGGGCCCTGGAAATGTCTGAGAGTCAAGGAAACTAAATAGAAAAGCTCAGAAGTAGGTAGTGAATGCAGTGCTGGACAGGTAGAGATTTCTCCCTGCTTACAGATTGTTTCTTGTGCATGTCTGGTTGCATGTGCAGCATCCTGGGCCAGGTGTACCTCACCACCCGTACCTTCCATCTTATCGCCTCTCCCAGTTACCACCTTGTTAAGGTGGTGCTAATTTTTGATTGATAAAGGCACGTCTGCCTTGTTTCTGTCTGTGCCTGGACTTGTCCAATGGCGCACACACAACTCTTCCTGATGGAGCTTTCCCTAGGCAATTAAAAATTCAGGTGACAGCCACTCAACAGAAGTACCATTTCTCTTAGTAGCATGGACCTGGCCAACAGTTGCATCATTGCAATTTGGGTGGTAAGGCCTTGGGTGGAAGGCAGGGCACATCAGTCATTAGTCAACGATTCAGCTCCACTGCACTTGCGTAAAAAGAAGGGTGAGGAGCCCCCACCGTTCCTGTCTCACCTGAGCAAGGACGGCACTGCAGCCTCCATCGCTTACTGCAGTCTGGGTTTGTGACCCACGTTCTGGGACAGGAATCTGATGGGGGTTTCTCAGCTGTTGTCCCTGTAGGCAAATTCCACGAACGCCTGGAAGAAAAGAAGAAATTTGGGCTTCTTTTCTAGTTTCTAGGGTACCACTTCATGGTGACATTCAGATATATCTTTCATCTATATCTTCTCGTGGAAAGGAGTTATCTGGGTTAATTAAAGCGAGATGTCATCTTCATCGATTTTAACAGATGTTTCAGTTATCTCTTTGGGTGTTTGTATTTAGTTGCTGCTTTAACTTGCGAACTTTCAAGTTGGACAATGGTCTCTAGAGAGGAGGGTTTTCCCTCCTTCCCTCCCTCCTTCCCTCTCTCCCTTCTATCTTCAGTGTATTGTAGTATAATCCTTTGTGTTCAGCCATGTGAGTTTTATAGGGTAAGAAGTTCATGGGCATTTAGTTCTAGTAGTGCCTTGGAAGCAGGCAAGAGCTAGCATCAGCTTTTGTTTATAAAGGGGGAAAGTAAAGCATTGGCAGGGAAATGTTTCCCCTTGCATTCCAAATATGTTAGAAGGAAACCGCTTATTGAATTTCTGAGCAAATCCAGTATGTCTTTTGTCTCTTGCTGTATAAGAAGCCATTTTAAATCTCAGGAGATAAAACAACAGCTATTTTTCTTCTTTTTATAGCTATAATATATAATATAGTAGTTACTATTACTACAGAATTATTATTGCTCAAGACCCTGTGGTTCAGCTGTGGGTCAGCTGGTCTTGGCTGGGCAGCTTTGCTGATATTGGCTGGCTCGCTTGGTTGCCCAAAGATGGGCTTGGACAGATTTGTTCTGCTCTACATAACCCTTATCCTCCTCCTCTTGGAGCAAAAGGCTGGCCTAGGCAGGTTCTTCCATGGTGGAAACAGAGGTGCAAGAGGGCAAGCAGAAACTTGCAAGGCACCTTAAGACTCAGTCTGGGAACTGGCCCACTTTTATGTCTCCTTGACTTTATTGGCCCACCAGTCACATGGTTGAATATAAATCAAGTATATAAGGAGTGAAGAATTGAACTAATAATGCAACCCGCTATGCTTAGTAAGTAACAGATTCACATACTGGAGTACACTGTTTTCTTGGCAGAAGTGTTAAGCAATGAATAGGAAGATGCAGAGACACAGGCAAAAAAGAGGTGATTCCACAGCCTACATGACGTGGATTTTTGTGTGTGCAACACACACACACAATGTTAAGTGAAAAGGAGACACAAACATGTACAAAAGCACATAAATCTTCCTACTCTTTTGCTGAATGCCTCTATGCTCCATTCTCCCACATATTTTCTTTATTTTTATGCTTTAATTTTATGCTTTAATTCTCACCTTCACTTATTCACTCAATTAACAAAGAGATTCAACCATGGAAGACTCTATCACTCATCATTTAGTAAGATTTGTTCTGGGCAGGGGTGCATATAATTTGGCAGGCTCATTAACCATTCATTTTCTTTTAAATTGCATACTCTGGATGTTGTTGTTTTATGCAAATGTTTCCTTGGTGTTAAGAGTGACCTTGTTTATCACCCCCTAGTCTAAAAGAAAATCCTGCTTATTTAAAAATGAGAAGACGGGTCACCTGTGCCTTATGAGGTCCTCTGAAAGGTTTGTTACTGAGTGAAATAGAAAGATATGCTTCGGTACCAACCGTTCTTTTCAGGTTGTAGGAGGCGTGCTGATTTACATAAGTGTTCACAGGGGTAGGCTTTTACTCTAAACACAGTGATGTAAGTCTTAACCTACAGGCACATTTGGAAAAAACACCCCTCTATTGAAGGGCAGGATTAAGTGAAATTCCTTAAACAGATTTTTAAGACTGCTGTGAATTCCTTTTGTCTGTCTTGAGTAAGTGTGTTACTCTTTAATGAGATTATTTTGATGTTTTCACCAGGTTTGTGTGCAATGTATAACAAAGCTTTCTTTCTATTCCCCTTTCTTCCCAAGGAAATGTCTTTCTCTTGGGCTAACAGTTGATAGCCGAATTATTATACCCAATTGTTCTGATTTATACATTCCAGGTCTGCCTGCAGGATTTTATGTTCTGCCTGCCTCTGGGCTATGTCGACACCAGGTAAGCAGATCAGCTGCCTTTCCCCTTTTGCCATCTCCAGCCAGTTATTTGCACCGACACCACCGTGACTGTGCACCTTTGCCTCCCTGCTCACTCACTCCTGTCGCGAGAGGTGGTTAACTGCCCCGTGTGCTCCAAAGAAAGCCTTCCTAATTTTGGCTCCCCGAGAAACAGCCCATGATTTTGGAAGAAGTACTTAATTCCCACAGTCTCAGTTTTCTTATTGCAAATCAAGAGAGTTAAATGAAATAATCTCTTTTCCAGTTCTAATATGCTTGGGTTTTAACTGCTCTCCAGTCTCTGCTCGAAGCCTCTGATGCCTTTTAGAGATGGTAGGAGACTTGCTGTGTAACCAGAGCTGGTGGGCTGCGGCAGAGAGATGGCATCTGCACCTCTACGGTCCATAGCCCGTCTACCCCGTACCCTGCCCCCAGGGCAGGGCCTCCCTCCTCCCTGAGCCTGTCCCTTTGCTGGACCCTGGTATACAAAATGTCTCTCCATGCACTTTGGCACATACCTCATTTCTTAATGTTAGTTGCTAGTTTGTAAAGTATTTGTGAACTCCTTACAGTCATGACTGTAGCTTTTCCTTATTTTCATGTGACAGTAGTGTATTCAACATGGAGCAGCTACTATGCGCCACTGTGCTAAGTGCTGAGGATACAATGGTGATGGGGACAGATACACACCTGTGCCATGGCAGAGCCTGCAGGCAGGTTTGGCTTCAAGAACATGGCAAAAACTTTGCCTTAGTTCTGGTGTAAGATTACTTTTGCTTTGGTTTCCTTGTGAATCAACACATTCGAATGGAAGATGTAAGGGAGACAAAGATGTAAGTTGGCGCTGAGACTCCCCAGGTCTCCCGTTACCATGACGACATGTGTCTGAGATTTGGTGGTCTTGACAATCTGTATGATTCAAGCTACTTTGATATCCACAAAATACTAATTTATATCTATAGATACATATGTGTATATATGTATATATGTGTGTTATTTGCTGTTGAGTCAGCTCTGACTCCTCTCGACACTTTAAATGGGTGATGTCCGTCATGTCCTGTCTCTACAGCCCTGCCAAGCGCCTGTAAGCTCACACCTATGGCTTCTTCGGTGGAGTTGATTGGTCTCATATTTGGTTTGCTCTTGTATACGCATACATGAGCATATGTGTCTGTATGTGTATATGTATATATGTAAATAATTTTGACACTCAGTGAATCATGTTATCCAGGCCTAATACATAATGCCCAAATTCCAGGCCTGGAAAAATTTAGCTAAGCTAGCTGTAAGACAGTCTCTCCTATCTCAGACTGATCTCAAGGCCAAAGGCTTTTAGACGTACACCCTCGAAGGATCTTTCCATGGCCCCTGCACTCAGGGTGCTCCTGCTCTCAGTGACCCTTCGATGATTCACAAGGAACAAACAAAATTCCCAATTAATCGTTTGTTATCCTTTCCTTCGAAATGGCCATTTTATAGCCTGTGGACAATTTACTGACATTACTTAGTTTTATGCTATGAAATTTTTCTGCAGTTTGGCCCAGTTCCAGTGAAGGCAGTTATGTTTTGTCATGCAGTCAGCCTCCACTTCCCTCTGGTGGCTTTTCTCACAGCCAGGCGGTGCCTGACTCTGCTCCTGTTTGTGACAGTTTCCGCTGTGGAGTGCCGACGTCCTTTGTTGATTCATGGAGGGTTGCAGGGCTTGCTTTCTTTTGTGTGTAGTTGGGGTTTTTATAACTAACTCGACACATAACTTTTTTTAACATCTCTAAAATACAGATAATAGTCCCAACAGTAGAAGATTGTGACAAATATTTAGTGAAATGATGTCTGTGAAAGAATTTAACTCTGTGCAAGAGACATAATGCTCTACAAAGATTTGTCACATCTGACTTAGTGTATAAATCAAACAAGAGACGTGTGCTAGAATGTTCATAGCCAACACTATTCATAATCCTGCAAACTGGAAACAACAGAGATGTCCATCTAGGGAGAATGGGTAAATAAAGTGTAAAATGTTTATCTAAAGCAGTACCATTCAGAAACGGAAAAGAACAGACAGAAGCTTGCATGCAATGGCACAGATGAGTCTCGCTGCTGTAGTGTTGAGGAAAGAAGCCAGTCAAGAGTGCACACTGCGTGGATCCATTGACAGTCAGGCCAGTGGTTCCCAGGGGTGCGGAGTGGTTGAGAGGGTGCTGGATGTGACAGTTCATTGAGTTCTGCACTTGTGATTGGTGCACTTCTCTGCCAATGTAATTGCCAAAAAGTACTCTCAGACCCGACCTAAGTGAAGTCTTTATTACCCACTATTTAGAACTTTTGTTAGGGTGCCTGTGTCATCTTTGCTTGCTAGCTGAAGTGGAAGGAGATGAGGGGCAGTGCTGTCTGTGTGATGATTCTGCCTTGGCAGTGTCTCTTAGGAGGAGCAGCCTGGTGTCTTATACATTGCTCTACCTCGGTGCTTGGCATGTAGAAGCTGACCAATATGTTTAGATAAGCTCTTTTCTGGAGAGGGGAAAAAGTGCCTTCCCTGAAGTAACTAGAATTTATACAAATAATTCTAGCAAAAAAAAAAAAAAAATCCAGACATTGCTTAGCAATCTGGTGAGTATTGAGCAGCCCGAGGAGACTGGTTCCTCAAAGCAGACTAACTGTTTTCACAATAGTCGTAATGAGGATAAATAAGTCAGAAGGGCCAAGTCCCTTGGTCATGCTTGTCAGACTGTGAGGAAGGCAGAGGCTGAGGGGGGTTTGAGTCTGAGCCCGAGAAGCTGTGGTGAAGGGAATTTGGTTGTTTCTAAGGGCAGAAGGGGGCCCCAGCAATGCAGGCCGCAGCTAGCAGTGAAGGGTCTGGGTGTCAGTTGCTGGGGCCAGTCCATAACATGGGGAGTGGCAAGTTGACGCACAGGAGCAGTTAAGACTTGGAGAGTAACATTAGCAGGCATTTGAAATCCGGAGAGTCACATATCAAGAATATGACATTAATAAGTAAAATTTAGAGACATGTTTGACTGGAGTATTAATGATGGTTTATTAAACATTTACTATCTGCCAGGCACTGTGCTAAGTCATTTTTGAATGCCTAACTTCTCATTTAATCCCCATAATAACTTAACGAGGTAAATATTATTATACCCATTTTACAGATAAAGAGCTGAGGTTTAGCAAGGTACAATTTATCTAAGACCACATAGTAAATGAAAGAATATGGGTTTAATTCAGCCTTTTTTGACTCTGAAGTGTTGCTTCTTGACCACCCAGTTTTACTGCCTATTTTCAAATGCAGAATTTTAGGTTTTAGGTGGAAATGAGGAGGGAATTCGGGCCTGGGAGGAGGGCCCTGGTTTGGTAGGGATTAGAATGCTTGGACAGGTTATCAGAGCAGTGATGGCAATATAGAGAAAGAAGATAGGACCCCATGCTGGAAATGAACCAACCACAAGGCAGTTCTTGAGGACTCTTGAAGCAGGTCTCATGCTGGGCCCTGAGGATGTCAAGATGATAATGTGTGGCGCCTGGGGCTCAGGTCCTCAGAACAATGCAGAGCCCAGGCTTTAGGGTCAGAAACAAGGGCTGAGTGGGACTTGACAAAAGGCTGACTAATACTGATTCTCTGAGCTGTTCAGCTGGGCTTCTTCAAAAGCCTAGGGTGAAGTTCGCCTTCAGGTAGGGGATTAAGTGGTCTTGGTCATGGGGAATGTATACTTGGTGTTCGACAGAAATAGGGGCTAGGGCAGAACTATTCTTCTGCTTGCCCAGAATCCATTTCCTGTTCTAGAAAGAGCACCTGAGTTTGCTGTGGGAAACTGCTTCTTAACTCTATGAGAGGCAATCTTAGTGCATCTGTCAGTCGACGAATCTCATCCTTACCTGGTGAAGGGGAAGATACATGATACAATATAAGCTAAAAACCATCAGAGAACATTCACCTAGAGTGCAGCAACTTGAAAACTCGCTATATTTTTATTACTACCTAGAAAACTGTGAAAGATCTGTCTCCTGTCCTCTCTGTTGTTTATCTCGTCCTTAGATTCAATGAGCTGCTCCTCATCCTTCCCAAGATTTCCATACTTGTAAGCGAGCTAGAGAAGGGTTTTGTTGCCTACAAAAAAAACCCTGACTGATACAAAGGCCATATATATGAGGATAGTGAAGTATCTTCATTACATTACCAGTCCCTTGCAAAAAGGAACACTTTTTTCTGTATCTTTGAATTCAGAAGTCCTAGCTCAATGCTTTGCATATGGTAAGTGCTCAGTAAATGTTGGCTGAATCAATGATGAGATGAATAAATGAACACAAAGGTCATCTGAGGTCACTGAGCTGTCCATCGTCATGTAGACATGGCTTAGAACTGGTGACTAATTGGTAAGACAACATCTTCAATCCTTCATGCCAATCATATTAATCCAGCCAAGGATATTTCCTGCTATGCAAGCAGTGCAAAGCACATCTTCATTTTTATAGCAGCCACCATGCCTCCTGAGAGAAACGGGGTTGTTGTAATTCCAGCTTAGTTGAAATATGTAAGGCTTACTCATCCTGTGCATAAAATTGATAACTTGTGCATCTGGGACTGCCTATTTCTTCCCTATTAATCCACTTTAAACTTTATAAGTCAACTGAGCATTCAGCTTTTGAAAAGTGATTCTGGAAAATTATTTTGCATAAGTACTAGTAAATACTGGCATGTGTTCTTGGCAAGGGATAAAAATATTCTATTTAGTCTCTGTTGGCCCCATAAGTAGAAATAGTGGTTGGAGAACTGGCTGGGTTTGGATGGCAGCAAAAACTGTGCTGGTCAGTTGTACTTTCAGAGTTTTTTTCTACCGAGGAGGATGATTCATTTCAAAACTTCACCAGGGAGGGCCAGCAGATTAGAGAAATGCAAACACAATAACTGAAATGACTAGTAGTGGGAAAATTGTTGGCTTTCTTCTTTGGGTTCATGTATATGGCCAATTGGAAGACTCTAATGTTGTCTTTAATTTTATGTTTATAGACCAAAAGCATAGCCAAGCTGTTAATCTTTTTATAAATTGTAAGCAGCAGGATTTTTACAGTTATAAGATGACACGGCTGTTGGCAACTTTAGTCTGCTTAATTTTACCATTGGCCATCTCTCTGTGTTGAAGGAATGGAAATTTGTGGCTCTTTAGAAAGTGCCTGACTTTTTATTGACTTGTGAGATATTCAAACCTCTCTAAGTTAATCATGCACTGTTGTTTAAAAGGAGGGTAGTGGGCTAATGGAGTAGCTGTGTTTGCTCCTCTCTGTGGATCTGGCTTTAGACCAGGTCTATATTAACATGGTAAATGGGAGACTAATATAATTAATCCAACAATTAAAAATATTTGCCTTTAAATATTTTGTGACTAAGGCTTATTTTAAGATCTAAAACTTTAAGAAATTGTTCCAGCTTTGTATTTATATATTTGTTAGTATAAATCTGATCTAGTTTACTTATTTGATCTTTGAAGGAATTAATTTATTTCTTGTAATTGGCCACTGCACTGGTCTAAATTATTTTATCACTACCATACTGTCATGCTAGAAATTTACCTAATTTTTCCTACTTCTCAAGGGAAGTTTGAGAAATTATTGTAAATATATAATATATTTACATATATATAATATATATTACATATATATTTATACACACACACACACATATATATGGCCAATTGGAAGATTAGAATCTAATGTTGTCTTTAATTTTATGATTATAGACCAAAAGCATATCCAAGCTGTTAATCTTTTTATAAATTTTATGCAACATAATTTTTACAGTTATAAGATGACATGGCCTTGTGTGTGTGTGTATGTATATACATACATATATATATGTATATATATATAATTTTAACATTGTAAACATAATCCTTATTCAAAATGTATAAAAAGCAAAGTAGAAAATTTTGCTTTGGGAAAAGCAATGCTATAGTTGAATTGTGCTAGGCCCGACAGATAGTGGAAGCCGTGTTTGCATCCTGTTAAAGGGGGTCTAAGAAGGCTTATAGAGGTGGTGTGTCAAAGAAGGGCTGAACCTTGGGAGGACTTACACAGCGGCCATCACAGAGCTGGGACTTGATACTAAGGACTGGACTGGATATTCCCTGAAACCACAAGTCTTAGCCCAAAAGTCTGGGTCATCAGAAAAACGTCAAAGTGTTTCAGGTTGAAGACAGTGAATAGAAGTCTGATTTGTCAGTGAAGAAGAGCAGAACTGCAGAAAGGAAGAACTGGGTAGCTGAGAACTGAAATCTTGGGGAAGGGTTTTGGAATCAGCAAGTCAGAATCAAGGCAAGAAAGCTTGGTGCCAGATAAGGCAAGAGATCGGAGTTAGAATCTTGTCATGGGATAAAACATGTCCCAAAATGATATGTTGAAGCTGCAGTCCTCTGTACCTGTGAATGTGGCTTTGTTTGGGGACAGAGTCTTTGCAGGTGCAGTCACAAGGGTGCACCCTAACCCAATATGATTGTTCCTTTAAGAAGAGGAAAATGCCACCTAAAGACAGAGACACATGAAGGAAACGGTGTGACCAGAGAGTCAGAGGTTGGAATGATGTAGCTGCAAGCCAAAACCCTACAGGTATCAGTGGCTACCACCAGAAGCTAAGAAGAGGCAAGAAAGGATTCTACCCAGAGTCTCAGAGGGAGCATGGCCCCTCTGTCACCCTGATCGTGGACTTCTGGCTTCCAGAACTGTGAGAGAATATATTGCTGTTGTTTTAAGCCACCCAGTTTATGACAGCATATGAGACTAGTGCAGTCTTCTTATACATTTCCTATCACACTGGTCTTTAACCATGGGTAGGCCCAGTTCCCTAGATGGTGGCATGTTGGGACTCCTGACAGAAGTGGGAAGTGGGATGAGGGGTGAGGAACAAGGCAGTTCTTGTCCACATTAACTGATAAAAAATGTGGGGATTGACTCAATTTTCCTCTACTTATGTAGTGATTATATTGGGTGAGCAAAAAACTCCTTCTCTCAGAGAATCAATAGGAGCAACATGGACTCATAACTGACTGTATAAACCAACTTTGTTTTTCCCTCATTACATTCTCCACATGGCAAAGGGGAGAGAAGAAAACTCAATATTTGAGTACAGAAACACAATAGGACATTTCTAGAAATGCACTCAAGACTTCAGGGAGTCTGTATGGCACAAGAGAAATCCACAGAATCTATCCTTGACTGTCTAGTTGAGAAAGGAAACAGAAAGCCAACTGGGAACAAAGTGGTGAGAAGTATTAGAAATGATGATATATTAGAAAGCATTCAAATAGGACATTTTTCTTTAATCATGACGTTTTTTCCTCTACTTCTCCTTTCTCCCCTCCCAACCCCCCAAACATCCGTGGGTTGGATTCTGTGAGCCTACCCATGTCCAGAGGAAGATATTCAGGGAGGACTCTGGACCAGGCCCACCTCCCAGTTCCTACACTGGCCTCCATTGTGGGGGGCACCCTGGGAAGCCCTAGTGTTCTGATGAGAGCACCAGAGTTGTCTCCAACCTGACTGGGACTGATGTAGGTGCTTGCCAGACCACCCCAAGGAGCCATATCCTCCTGGAAACCTTCTTCTTCCTTAGAGCCCCGGGTGCTGCCTGTTAGTCTCTCCTCTCCTCAGTTACCAACACGTACTTGCTCTTCTGGGGTTCTCATTTCCCCAGACCAGCTGGAAAGAGGAATGTCACCCAGGTCCCTCCTTCCTTGCTGCTTCCCGAGCCCTTCCTTCAAATTCTACCTCCACCCCATACACAGGAAGTCTCATTTCCTCTCTATTTCTCCCTCACTAGGGAAAGGCAGGGTACAAGGATAACAATCACGAACAAGGTTACAAAAACTCACAAAAGGCCATAGGACTAAGAATTATTATTCTTATTGGTCCCTTCCCATCCAGGTGCTGTGACTGCAGTTTCTGACTTTGTAGGCTATTCTGTAATATGACTGCACCAATTAATACACTTCCTTGGGAGTGGGGCTTATTGTTTCCCTCCATGTTCTTTTTAATAAGGGAAAGACCAAATGATATCATCTTGGTAATTTGTTTGACAAAATGTTCCAGACTTATTAGCACTATTACTACTGAGTGTGTAAACCCAGCATTTAAAAAAAAAATAACATTTTCAAAGTGTCTCCTGTGAGTCATATGACAGGCTGTGTAACCATGTCACTGCAGACACCAGGGACTGTTCTGAATTTTGAAGGAAATAAAGGTCAAGTGTACCAAGAATCTGAAATGACAGAAGCACAAATACTGTACAGTTCTGCTTTTATGAGGCACCTAGTAGTCAGATGCATAGAAACAGAAGGTGTAACAGGCACTGGATGGTAGACGTGAAGGGGAGTTCTTGTTTGGTGAGTACAGATTCTAGTTTGAGGAGCTGAAAAAGTTCTGGAAATCAACGGTGGTGTTCTTTGTGTTCTAGGTCATATGAATGGACCTAACGTGGTTGAGCTGCACACTTAAAATGCTTAAAATGGTAAATTTTCTGCTGTGTGTGTTTCACACACACACACTCACGCTCATAGCATGTGAAATGCACATCCTAACGTAAGAGGAAAACATGGGAGAGTGCGAGAGGGCCGTTCCCAGACCTGTGCAGGGTCGCCGTCCTCGCTCACTGAAGTCATCTGAAAAACAGACGGCTGAGAGAATGTGGCTTGGTGAAAGCGATATTCCACAGACTTCTTAACGAGCGTCCTGTCGCTGCGAATCTGCACCATGTAATCTGTGGGCTTCTCATATTAAAAAGGAAAAAAAAACTGGTAACACAACACCACTCACCAAATAATGCAAAACCAGCGTTCTTGTTTTCTCTGGCTTCTCACAGCCAACAAAAATTCTTTGCTTGTAATGCAAATACAAGAAAACAGCGAGTATGCTTGAGACCCTTTTAAAAATTTTCTTTTAAAACCAACACTTTCCTAAGGAGATTTATTAAATTCTTAGAAACTGCCAAGCAGCTACTTCTCATATAATAGAATTTTGCTTCAATGAAGGTTCTTAAATGCTTTGGCTTTCAAGAATTATCTGTGAAAAAATATGAATATACTTTCTTCCATTAACATCGAGGCCCATGTCACATGAGAGTACTTTCTGAGAATATTAACATTATAATATCATCCTGAAATTTTTCATTAAGAAGTCATTCTTCATATACCTACAGCAATTAATTATTAAATACTACAATAAGCTATTCCAATCTTATTCAAATAAGCTCTGAAAATACCAACCTAATGTTAACTTATATTCTGGAAAGAGTTCCCCAGGATTTCAGAAAATATGAAGATGCTTTATATTCATGGCTTAGAGAGTCAGACATGATTAGAATCAGACAGAATTGGTTTATAACCTTGTCTTCTGACTTACTAGCTTTTATGACCTTGAACAAGTCACTTAATTTTCTCAAGTCTCAGTTTTCTAATTTCTAAAATGGGGCTAATGATAATTCCCATTTAATAGAATTGGTTAGATAATTAGTGATACAAGAGAGCCCAAAGAGGAAGAAGTGGCTGGGCACTTGCCACTGTTTCCTTTGGCCTTGTGTTTATGCTTTGATTTCTGGATCATATAATGAGTTTCTTATTAGGCTTTGCCTGCACAAAAAAATGAAGTTTTTGAAAATCACTGTGGTAATGTATGAAAGGTGCTTAGCACAGTGCATGGCTATCAGAGCACCAGTAGTAGTAGGTTATTCATTCATATTCAGTTCATTCACTCACTTATTCATGCATTCATTTATTAAATGTTTACTAAAAGCCTTTTCTATGCTAAGGCTCTTTAGTAGCTATAAATGGGATATGAAGATTTTGCCATCATGGAACTTTCTTTCTAATCAGGGGAGATAAATAATAAAGAGGGAAACAAAAAATCAGTGAGTTATCTGTGTTGGGAAGCAAATAATCACTGTAATGGGATAGAGAGTGACGCGGCTCATTCTCAGTGGTTATTCTGAGTGGTTAGGGGATTCCCTGAGGACTTGACATTGGAGTGGAGGCCAGAGTAATTCGAAGTCAGGCATGCAAAGGTGTGGGAGAATGGTGTTCCAGGTACTTAACCATCCAACTGGAATTAATTTGGAAATTCAGAATTTTAGGGAGAGCTTCATGAATTAAAAAACTGTGGCCAATTTTGCCCTCCTAGATTTTTAGGCCCTAGGGCCCCAGGCCTGACCAAAGGCCTCAGGTGTCAGATGTGGGCTCTGTTTCATGAGCTCACCATCCCTAAAGCTACCAGCTTCTGGTTCAGCTCCTGCTCCAACAGCAGGCTCTATGTTGCAGCTGTCTTTTGGGAAGTTAAAATGCATTCTTGTACTTTGGGAGATATGTAGACATGGCTCTGGGAATAAGAATAGCAAACAATATTGTGGTTGATGTCAGCAGACAGAACCCTGTCTTTTCTGTATTTCCTTCTAGCCAGATATGATGCTGTGGCTTTGGTGCACTATCTGTAACAGTAAAGGAAGGAACCCAGATCAGTGAAGGAGCAGACAGTGTTGGCAAACCAGGGGCCAAGGCAGGATGGGGGGATTCGTGCAGCAGGTCAGAAACAGGAAAAGCACGCGAGAGCTTGTGTTCAAAGCTGGGGTAAGGGGAGCTTAAGGGGCTAGGTAGATGAATTCTTTGAGCCACAGTAACGTAGCTCTGCATCCTCTAACTAGGGCACCTGCTGCCTTGGTCCTGGGTAGGGAAGTTGATTGTTCAGTCACTGAACAGAGCTGTCTGTGAGGGAAATCTTGGGTCTCTACCAGATTAGACTCTGAATCATCACAAGGGAGGAGAAGAATGAGGTGAAATTGTTTACTTGTTGGGTGTGTGAAGGCTCTTGGGAGTAGTCCAAGTAATTCCGAGACTGTTGACTAAATGCAAATACTATTTGTTCAAGATTATGCCAGATATTGTTGGGGACACATTTTTGGGCTACTCTGTAGAAGTAATGGAATCCCATAATTTCAGAGACCTAAAAGGACTGTGGTCTAACCCGTTCTGGGGATTCCTCTCTAGAAAGATTTTAGATGAGGTATTCTCACTTACCAGTAATATAAACCATGAGGCTATTACTTAACCCCTCATAAATAATGTCTTCCTTTGAAAATCATGAATAATCTCTGCCCTGTCTGACAACGTGTATGTAGGTACCTTATAAATCATGAAAGGCTGTACAGATACAAGGTTTTGTTTGTTGTGGTTGAACCATGAACCAGGGGCACCATGGTAGTAATGGGTAGGGGTGTCTTAATACAGCTTGAATGTGGCCACCAGGGCAAGGTTTTCATTGGTAACAAGACCTTGAAGGGGCTGGATTCTCACTCATATTTAGAAATTTGGAGTCCTCAGGTTAGGGGGTGCTCAGATTGAATTTCGTCATTGAATTTAGAACGATGAGGTCCTGGGATGACTGATGTAAACAGACCACCAATGGTTTATGCCCTTCCAGTATTAACTGCTCAGGTCCTTTGATTCTGCAGTCATCTTCATTTTGTGGTCTAATGCATTTTACCTACAGCCTAGTTTTGGATTAAAACGTGTCATGTACCTTTTGTATTTTTTAGGTTTGGGAACTTAAGCACAGCCCCTTTTTTTGGAAGAGACGCAACACAGGTTAACGTAGGTTAAATACCTCCCCACAGGTTTTAGGTAACGTTTTAGGGTTGTGGAGGTGGAGACCTCCCGTATGCTGGGCTTAACCACTTGTCGGGGAGGCCCGGTATAAGAAACTAATTTTGGACCTTTTTACTGGTCATTGTTCTCCCATTAAGTGGCTTCAAAAAAATGCTCTTACACAGCCTTAATTCAGGCATTTATAAGGTGTTGGTACATTTTTTTAAAGAATACAATTGGAGGAATAAATTTGGCTTGCCTGTTAATACTAATATTAGACTCTTGGTGCATTATGTTGTATAAACTCTCCCATCTACCTTTGTTGCCATTTGGATGCCTACCTGCTCACCACATTCCCATTTCTCCATCAATCAAGAGGGAAAAATAAAATCTAAAAAATTTAGCAATTACTTCTTTACTATAGAAAATGTGCATAGGAATCCCTGGAGTAAAAGAAATGAAATACTAAAATGTTATAAACATGCAGCTAGATTTCCCTTCACTTGCCCTAGAAAACACGAGAGACTCCTTCGTGCGCTAATTTAATAATATGCCAGAGGTCTGCATCCAAGTGTGCATCCAGAGACTCATTGCGTTTTCAGAGGGAGTCTCCAGACACACTGTTTTTTGATAAGACATTTTAAGGGAATATTGGGGTCAGGAGAATGACCTTCACGGACCTCATCAAACCAAGAATGTCATTCCTAGTGGGGTGTGAAGGATCAGGTTGGCAATGTGAGTCCTCCTGCAGTTGCTTTGATGACCACCCAGCACTATTCTCTTTCATACCCTGACTGTAATTATTATTAACAACATTGTATAGACAGCACTTACAGTCTAGAATAGTCTAAAAAATGTCCTCACATTTTATTTTATTTTTATTATTATTTTTCATCCTCACCCAAGGACATTTTTTTACTGCTTTTACAGAGAGAGGAAGGAAGTGAGAGGGAAACATTGATTGGTTGCCTCCCATACTCACCCTGATAGGGGATTCTACATACCTGGACTGGGGATTGAACCCACAACCTAGGTATGTGCTCTGACAGGGAGGAATTGAATACTCAACCCTTTGGTTATGGGTGATGCTCCAGCCAACTGAGCCATACTGGCCAGGGCTCCCTTTGTATTTTAAAAGAACCTTATTTACTTCTACGAAGACTCTGGAAAGTAAAAATGATCCTTATTCTCCCTTCTTAAACTAGACAGCTAAGGCCCAGGGAGGCTCAGCAGTTTTTCCACAGTGACCTGGCAGGGCACAGAGAGGGCTAAGCCAAGTAAGACCCGACTTTTCTGATTGTGGACCTTCCTTGCTTGATCATGTTTCATCTTTTGGGGGTGGTGAAATCACATTTTTAACATATATATTACTTAAAGGAAACCTAATTTGAATTCATAGAAAAGATAAATTAAGGTATTAATCACTTTATAAAAAGATTCGCAACAAAGTTCTTTAAACTTAGGATCTCCAATGTGCTTAAAGTCTTATCTAACGTATAAGCCGCCATTCATCTCACTTGTGGAAAGACAACTCCAGCATGAAGGTGTGTTCAGACAAGGGGCTGGAGGATAAGGGAGGGAAGCCATTTTTGTGTTCTTTAATGGTGGGGCGGGTTGGGGTGGGGCAGGGGGAGGAACTGAGCAGAACTCTAAATAACCTTTGGGTGGCACCATTTGACCAATTCCCCTTTTGGGCGGGTGTGGTCCCTGTTCAAGACAGAAAGTATTTAATTGCCCAGAGGCTGAGAACTTTAGTACTCCAGGGAGTTGTTTATCTTGTTTCAGGAATGATGGGAAAATTCAGTTAAGGATTTGGGCCCCTTTATTGTTGCTGTTGCTAATGCTACCTTTTGAATGCTGATGAAAGAGAGCATTTCAATTGCTCAAGTTGGATTGGATCAGAGGAGACATTTAAAAAAATCAGGCAAAATCATTCTATTAACAAGATTAGTCCAGAGGTTGATGACTAAAGAAAACAGAGAAAACCTAAAAGGAAAGACTCAAAGAACTTTCATTAGAGTAAGCCCATCTTATTAAAAGCTCAACCCTGTGGTCTTGCTTACACAGTCACATCAGTGGAATTGGCTGCTTGCAGGGTGTGATTAAAGCTATGTCTATACAATAGCAAAATACCAAGTTGAAAAGTAAAAGATTCAATTAATACACTTTTGTTTTTTTTTAAAGATGCTGAAAACTGGTTCTGTAGCATTTTCCTCATTAAACTGACTGAACCAACCAGTTGTTCTGGTATCATGAGAATATGGTCCATGAAATCTTTTTGAAGGTTTCTTCTCTTTGCTTTTAAATGTTTGTTTGTAAATTTATGTCCTTCCTAGATTTTACCTGGAGTTCTACAACAGCCCTTAAGACTTTGGAGACTACCATGCAAAGGTTTCTGTGGATTTCAGGGCAGCTTAATTAAGTACACCCCAAGTGTCCTGACATAAATAACTTTATTTGGTGATTATCACAATTTCTTCATTTCCCAGTTTTTGCTTAAACTGATCCCATCTGTGTGTTTCAGGATCAATGTGGGTGGGAAATCCAATTATATCAATATTTTATTTTCAGAAAAATAGCAGGCAGGAAGGTCCACTGAGACCCATTATGTTTTCAGAGTTCAGTACAATTGAGCGCTGTTAAATAAACCATTGGCAGGTAACCAACTGCCATTTATTTTAGTGCAAAATGATCTGTTACAGTAGATAGAAAGCATTCAATACCATCGACAAACAGATACTTCATAGCCTTAAATTAGTTAGCCTATTTTTGTAATGAATAGAGACTTAATTCGAGTTTCCTCATCCTGGGAACATGAAACAAAATTATATCATACAGTGAGTAACGGTTTGAAAAATTTTAATTTAGTTTGGCACTGCGAGTTCTTCTAATTACTGCTGACTCTTCACACAGCGGAGACAGTGACCCCGAGCCCAGGAGCAAAACAGCTGCTTCTCACCTGCAGACTCATTATCGAACTAATTATTCTTCAAATAATTTCACAATATTCACACTGAACCTAATACTGGACCTATAAACACAGATTTGAGTCATTCATAGGGTGCTCTCCTGCATTTTCCTGCACGACCACTGGCCCCCAGCCCCACCAACACACACAGCACACACACCATACACAGACCCTGTGTTGGAGAACTTGTGTGTCCCAACCGCCTGGGAGATCAATTTCTGTTGTTTTCTATCTTGGATATGAATTAGCATTCTGAACCCAAATTTCCAAAACCAGTGTAGCCAGTTTTGCTTGTGGTCCAAAGAGGGTTTATTAAAACTCGTATCAGTCATTAACACTTGGAAATTGGGGATTTGACATAAGAATCAGGATTCCTGACTTTTCTCAGAAATCGTACTGTCAGGCAACACTGAGCCCTCTTTTCTGAGAGACAACAATTAGCTAGAGCTACATAACAAGTTCCCCTTTCAGGAAGGACATGAGCTTGCCACATCCAATATCTCACGTGGGGTCCGGGCATTAGGGGCTGATCATCATTCTGCACCTGCCTCCATTCATTTGATTTCCTGCCTAAGGGCTCTAAGGGCTTTAAGAATTTCATGGGCTTTAGGCATTCTTACTTTTAGCAGTCCCATTTCATGTCCTATCAAACATATTTAACCTATATCCCAAATTAAATAAAAAAAGAATAGAGCCACAGAGACCATACGTTAGAAGTTTCTGTAATATTCCAGAAGCGAGGAGACAGGGACTTTGATTGAAGGGCAGTTGTGGAGATGGAGAGGAGTGAATGGATCTGGGGCCTCTAAGTTTTAGTGGTAGAGTCGTTAAGATTTGTTGGGGGAGTGGATAGGGGTGGTGGGAGAAGGAGGTATCCTAGAGTCAGAGCAGGTTGGTCTCCTTGTGTGGTGCCATCCTGCCCTCTGCCTCTGTCATTCTATGGCTGAGTGGTCTATGAAAATATCCAACTGTGTTATTTGGGCTGTAGTGGCTGGTGCATGGAACAGGATATGTATGAGATCAAAGTCCAATTATATGTCTGATGGTTGATATAGTATTTACTTTGCTAGAAGACAAAGGGAAGTGTCTGGGATTCAGTAAGAATAATGTCTCTGAATTTTCTCTTCGGTTCTGAAAAAGTTGGCTATTTGTAGGGCTCTTGAAGAATAATAACCACTTTAGTCCAAAATGTTCCTATATAGGTCAAAATCATCTTTCTTTCTCATAAGCATTTCCTCTGAGTGTTGAGGGTCTGCTTTCAAGTTTAAAGCGGCTTTTTAGTGGTATCATCTCTTTTAAAACTGGATCAGAAGGTGAATGTTCCGGAGAGACTAAAATCACCTGGGTAGCCATTATAAAAGACACATGCTCATTTAAAGACCACAGTGCTACTGGGATGTGAAACTGGCGGTGTAAATTCAGCCCAAGCTGAGACCATTTATTTTTTTCCTCCTGGTTTTTCTGATGAGAAATAAGAACAGATATTTGAAGTGGGGGAATTTCATATCCAAAGAGACTTTTTTCCCCATCACAATACAGCTCTAACATTATTACCAAGAGGCTTGTGAAATGCATGGCCACCCTGGAAGAAGATGCTGGCTTTGCTAAAAGTGACAAATTGCCATCCAACATCCTCGTTTTGTATCAGAAAGCTGATGTGTATAGCCAGAGGACCTGGAGACAGAGCCAGCTGCAGGTTCCTACAAAAGAAAGTAAAGCTGCCTGGGCTTCGGAAGTCTTTTACTCCCCGGGTAGGGAACCACTAGCGAAGCAAGAGAGTAAACTTCCTTAGAAGAGGGACTGTCCCCTGGTCTGAATGCAGTATTTGAATCAGTACCCTCAGCCCTTTCAGACTCAGGGGAGGACACGCTAGAAGGGAAAAGGAAAGACAAGCATAGTCTCCCCTGATAGATCTAGATGCCCAAACACTTAATGAATGAAAGGCAGTATAGCCTCGTGGTTATGAGCACCAGCTCTTTGATCAGACTGCTTGGTTTTAAATCCCAAGTTCGCTGCTTATAATCTGCTTATAATCTTTGCTTATAATTATGTCATAAAGCAAATTATATAACTGTTACTGTGCTTTAGAGTTTATATCTTACAAGGCAGACCACACTACCTAACTCCTGGGGTTGCTTTGAGGTTTAAGTGAGCATAGGCATGTGTAAAGTGCTCAGAACAGTGTCATGGCTCTGTGAATACAATACATGCTCAGTGAATGTTAGCTATTATCATTTATTGAGTGCTTATTTTATGCCAGGGGATGTTCAAGATGCTGGGGATGTAGAAATAGACAAGACGGAGAAGGTCCCTGTACTTGGAAACATAGTCAATTGGAGTCTTATTTGCACAAATATCCTCATGGCAGATGTGGTCCAGAGGCAACAGATACTCTTTCAGAGCTGTCCCAGCCTCCACTTCCCCTGTGATGATGGGAAGTTTATTTATGACAAAGATGTGAAGTCTGAATGCATGCACATAAAAGTCAGAAAGTGATTCTCAAATGTGGGCAGAATCATAGCTGCCTGAATAAATCACTGTTACTGATGGGAGTCGTTAGGGTTGGAAATATGTCTATAAATCACTGATTCTAACCTCAGGAGGTGATGAGTGTGCCCAGATCTTTGTTCCTGGCTTGGGAGTGGCTGTCCTAGGACAGGGAAGGAGTGAGTTGAGAGTCCAGCTTTCCAAAGGGAATTATAGCTGTGGCAGTACAGGGTTCTGTCTCCTCTCAGTCCCATTGTTTCTTTCTCCTTTAATCCTTCCTAGAAACGGGGGCTGGCATCCGGACCCATTATTAATATTTATCATGAGAAGGTATCAGTATAGCAAGAGGGAGGTTTAATGATCTGAAAAGCCAGGAAGGCCTAAATCTGCTCCTCTGAGGGGCTGAGTTACTACCATTAGCGAAGAATCCACCATTACCTCCCATTTTGGAGCCCAGATTGACAGTTTCCGTGATCTTGACCAATAAGACCTCTGGTTGAGGGACTCTAAGGTCACTCAATAGAGAAAGTAATTCTTATTTGCTGTCTTCTAGACTCCATATATACTTTTCAACAACTTCTAGTGCAATTCCTTTCTTTAGGATAATATCCTCTGCCTTCACACCTCTGTTATGTTGGAAGAAGGGTGAAAAGGTTAATTCAAACCTTGATTAAAATTCTACTGGCTGCAACCAGTCCCAATCTAGAGAGGTCGAGTCAATTGATTCGGGGTGCTATGATTGTTCTTAGCACCCTAAGGAACCAGAATCTGCCTTGACAGGAGTAGTTAAAAATAAACAACAAACCCATACCTAGTAGAGTACGCATTCTGAAACAGTCCAATGTACGTGTATGTGGGAATCCCTGCATTGTTTCTCTAGCTGCTGAAAATTCACCTTTCTGGGGGATCAATTTATCCTATGCCACAATGGGGAACAGAAAACTGTCTTATTAAATTCAGCAGTAAACAGACTGCTGGGTTCAATTCTTACTCACATGGCCTTGGACATATTTTATCACCTTCTGAGACTCAGTGTTTTCATCTGGAAAATGGGGATTCTAATATTGGGTTGCCCAAGAAGTTTGTTTAGTTTCTTTTTGTACTATGGCTCTAGTAGTGCTTAGTTGTCTTTAACATAATTCGAAACAATTTTGTTAGATTTTATTGTGACAGCTGCCATATCAGCAGGCATTGAAAAATAAAAACAATCAAAATTGGTGAATTTTTGCACAGCCATTTAAACATTGAAGATGGAAGAAGATATGCAACATTTTGGTGTATTCTGCTTTACTATTTCAAGAAAGGTAAAGATGCAACTGAAACATAAAAGATTTGTGCAGTGTGTGGAGAAGGTGCTGTGACTGATCGAACGTGTGAAAAGTGGTTTGTGAAGTTTCTTGGTACTATTGACATTTTGGCCAAATAATTCTTTTCTGTGGGCTGTCTTATTCATTGGAAGATGTTAGCAGCACCCCTGGCCTCTACCCACTAGAAGCCAATAGCAGGAGATAGCCGATATGCTCGAAATATCCAAATCGATAAAGTTATTGGTGAAAATGAAAAATGTGCTTTTATTTTACAGAAAAAAATTAAGGGATTTTTTTGGCCAACCTAATGCCTAACTCATGGGGGTTTTAAGAGAATCATGAGATGTATTTAAGTTGGTAAACCATAAAGGAGCACAGAAATGTAAGGGATAGTTATGTATCCTGCACAATTTCACACTCCTCTGCTCCCCACACTGTGGCTGGCCCCCAGGACTCTACACCAGTAGGTTGAATTGAATGATTAGTAAGATCTAGTTCAAGTATTTTTTCCTACTCTGTCTTGCCTCTTATTAAAATTTTTAAAAATTTATTTTAATTATAGTTTACACTCAATATTATTTTGTATTAGTTTTAGGTATACAGCATAGTGTTTAGACAGTCATAGACTTTACAAAGTGTTCCCCCTGACATTTCTAGTATTCAGCTTGTAATAACTATGTATGGTGCCAGGTGGGTGTCTTGCCTTTTTTAGAGCTACCATTTATTACAGGGTGGCCCAAGTGATCCATCTAGATTATAAATTGTAAATGTGACCATGCTGTTCCACCGATTTAAAAATCATCAATTTCTCTAAAGAGAATTCAAGCCCTTTACCTGCCTTTTGTCTCATACCATCTTTCCTATTCTCTGGTCTCATACCTGATGTCTAGTGATGCCACCTTGCTTCCATTCTGTCCCAGCCCCATCTTTCCCCATCCTGGCACCAACCCCAGAAACACAGGTCCTCCCAGCCTCTTTCAGCTGGCTGTCTTTCATCACTTAAGGTTCAGCTCAACCATCATCTCCTCTAGGAAGCCTTTTCCGAGCCCCAGACCCAGCAAAGGAGCCAGTCTCAGTGTTTTTGGGGCTCCCTGGCCTCAGCCCCTCGTGAGCGTTGTCACATAATCTTGAAATGACTTGTTCACTGGATTCAGACCTCCTCAGTGGTAGACACAATATCTTTTGCATCATAGCACAATGCTTGGTATACAGTAGTGCTCAGTATGAAACTGAACTGAATTCTTGAGAACTCCCTGTATCAATTAGTATACAACCAAAAAAAAAAAAAAAGGATAAAAGAGAGAAAAACCCAGAAACTACTCTGATTATTAAAAACAGAGGAATTTTAGTATGGGGAATTCCTCACACAGATGACTAAAGAGCTGAGAACAGGGGACAATGAGGCAACACAGAAAGTAGCAGCAGCAGACGTTGCTACCAGGTAGAAGCTGGAACCAAGGAGGGCCTGGTGGCAGAGAGCTAGAACCTCTACTGCCAAAGGTGATGCCCAAGGCAAAGAGGCAGGGAAAGATATGGCTGGTTTCTCCCTGACCTCTGCCCTCCATTCTTCTGCCATTTGTTCTCATTGGCTGACTCCAGTTGGAAGTCAGCCTAGTGATGCAGCTGGTGGAGGACAGCCCCCGTGTGATGCAGAGCAGAGCAGGGG
Source organism: Tonatia bakeri (assembly GCA_004024845.1). Taxonomy (NCBI): domain Eukaryota; kingdom Metazoa; phylum Chordata; class Mammalia; order Chiroptera; family Phyllostomidae; genus Tonatia; species Tonatia bakeri. The sequence continues at coordinate 164,000 of PVIA01003121.1, forward strand.
AAGGGTGATGAAAGGGTCTGAGGATGAACAGGCCTGTGGGACCACCTTACTCTGGGAAGAAGTGGGAGGTAGAAAGAAAAACTACCTAAAGTACCATATGTGTAACCATTTATTCCTTTGATCAGTATTTACTTAGTGCAGTTGTTCATGGCTGTTTTTTGGCTGTGACATGCATAAGAGATGACGGTGGTTTGCAGATCACGTCCCATGAATGTCACGAACACACCCAGGGGTGTTAGCCATGGCCAGTGCACAGCTCTTCTTTCCCACTCAAGAAGGACACGGAGATTTACTGGAGCAACCGTGGCATTGTTATGGGAGACAGAAAAGAGTAAGTCAGTGCAGATAAATGACCTGCAGCAGGGGCACACTTCATAACCAATCCGACCATCCCATTTTACCACCATGAAGGGACTGAGAACCACAGAACCTGGTTAGAATATTCTTACACCACGTATAGGTGGGGCAAGGTGCTGTCCAAAATTAGAGTGAATAATGGAAGGAAGATGCCAGAGAGTTTTTATAGGGGAAACTTTCGTCTGAACTATTTATGTGTTTCAGCTTAAAGAAATTTTTTATGGACAATTGCCTTACAGATAAACCTAAATTTGTCTGTAGAGACATCATCTATATCATCCTGCAGAGATAAAAACTTTTGAGGCAATAAAATGTTGTGCGGACCTTATGTTCCACGAATGACTCAGCCTACCCGAATATAGCATGTTAGTCATACGATGATTCTAATGGGGCCTGACATTTTTCCCATATTATAACTAGTGTCTTAAAAATATAGGAGAATCTCTATTTTTTTAGTTTTGTACATTTTTTTTAGTATTGGACAATCCACTTTTTTGTTGTTGCTGTTAATCTGGGCTCTTGTGGGCTCCACAATACTTATTTTTAAAAAGTTAAACTTTTTAAAATGATTAAGCCACAAACAATAGCCATTCCTCTCCAGACTGGCATTATATTTTTAAAATTCAGGGAAGAAAAAGTATAAAAGTAACTGAATCTTATTTACATTGTTGATTCTTTAATCACACGGATACTGAATACATAAAACATCTCCTATTGTTGAAATCCCTATTTGCCATTTAAAAATACATGGATTCAAGAGTGCTCTATTTTATCTTCAGCATGCTACCTAACAGAATTTGAAAAGTGTCTATTTGTTTATATGCGCGTTGTCATTTTCCACCCCCGGAGTGAGGAGGGGTTTCTTCCGTCTAATTCTTTGCTCTAGAACAGTACCTGGCACACAGAAGTGGCCCCATGAATACTTGCTGGCGACTCATCGCTTTCCTTTTTGCATTGCTCTGGAGTGAAATATGTGATAGATGAAGAAGTGGTTGATCTTTCTGGCAAACACTTTCCTGGGAAGATGTTGTCTAGACTTTGCTCCACTCAGCTGAGCTGGGCCAAGTCTTGGACAACCGACCTCTGATGTGTGCAGGCAGTCAAAGGAGAGGAAGCCTGTTAATTGCAAGCTGTTTTTCAGTATAGCCAAAAGGTCACCACTATTAATTATGACATATATTTGAAGAGAAGAAAGTCCTGTCTATATGGCAATATATTCCATGATGTCGAATTTGTTTGCTGTAATAAGGCCAGGCTCAGTTATTGATGAATCAATCATCCATGTCTTGTGTGCTGATGACACCTCCTAAGTTTCTCCCTCAAGATAATGGTATTGCCTACAGAGATTGGTGTGGGGCTGTATATTATTAAACCCCATAAACATGTTGAACATTAATTGCTACTGCTGTGCAAGAAAACAATTTTTTTTTCTCTTTGTGGTGGAGAGTTAAGTAATTTATACAGGATGACTCAAGCCGCGTCTCCAGGCAGCCAGTGAAATGCCGCTAAATCAATCCATATGGCTGGTTTCTGCGAGAGAATCAATTCTATGACCCGCATGGGTGAATGACACAGGGCGTCTCAGCCGTGCTGAATTCTTTCTTACTATAAATGGACTAGCCCTTGAGGTTATGTCTCTATATACCTCATGGCGGGGGAAGTAGAAACAATTACAGGGTCAATTTAAACAAAAAATAAATGCTCATCTCAATTAATTCAAATGAATGGAATTTTCCTGCGTTTTCTTTTCTGTGTGTGTTCCCCCTCTAGTATCCAAATAATGGTCTTAATGCTCCATTTCACTCTTCTGGCACCAACACAGGCTCAGTTCAGAGGACTAAACAGCTTCTTATAAAGGCAGGGGTGAGGCTTGGAACAGGAGGCCGGGCTATTAGTTCTCTGGAGACCAGTATATTAAGTTGATGCCAGCCTTTGATTACTTTCTTTGTGTCCTAGGGCTTGCTTTAACTCTTTGACTTTATTTTCATCATAGTCTTATAACTAATTTATTACCTTTACAGTTGTTTCAAAGGACAACTTGTGAAGAATTTGATCAAGGAAAGCAAGTGTCTTTGACTTCCTCTCTGTGCAGCACCCCCACCCGCACCCAGCAGAGCCTCAGATTTGCTTCTAGCTTGGTTTGTTTGTACTGCACCAGCAAATGATAACACTCTCTTAATTATAAGGGCTCACCTATACTTTCTAAACAAAAACAGGCATCTTAAATGGTAGTTTCAGAGTTCAGTCTTCCCAATGCATCCACAAACTACATTTATGAGGACTTTTAGGCTAGAGAATAATCTGATTTACAGAGTTTTATTAAATATGGTAACTTTTAGTTTTCAACAGAAATTGAATTGAACAATATCTTGGATTTTTCTTAATGGGCAGTGAAAGAAATGGATCGTATGAACATAGTGGATACTGAAGCCACGTGAGCTTATTGGTCCTTGATTTTCCATTAGCAAGTGTGAATTGCAAAGTCAGGATGACCCACATTTTGACTATCTTGAAGGGGATTCTTGTTTTTCTCCGAATTCCTTCATTCAACTCTTAGTCTAATACCATCAATTTATCTTTTAAATTGGAGAGTGGGGGAAGTTTTTGTTATACTATTTTATTTGGTTCTGGTTGGGTAGACAACTGAGTAACCATGGTGCATAGAGGTGGTCATGTGACCTAGACCTGATTAATCATAAGACCCCATTCCCTCATCCCCCCATTCCCTTGGCTTTGGCAATTAGCCCAGGGCTGGGTTTGAGACTCACACTAAGTCAATGAGAATTTTTCCACGGAATTCTATGTATGGACACACTCTCTTCTCCTCTCAGGTTGTTAGCTGAGATGCTATAAGCCTGGAGTTTTCTAACTGTACCTTCCCTAGGATTCTCTGGGCCCTCATTCATGGAGGAGTCAGGCTATAAGGAGAGAATGAGAGCAACCCATGATGAGGAGTAGTGGTGAGGTGAGGTGGGGTGGGGAGAGAGAGGAAGGGGTAGACAGAGAGAGAAAGAGAGAGAGAGAGAGAGAGCAAGCTAATGAAAATGTTTAAGTGTTGTGCTCATATTCCATGAGCCACTCCCTCCTCTGGACTCCCCTTGGTAAGTGTGTCCATTGCATTTCAGCTGGCTTTGAGTTAGTGGTTAGGTTTTTCTCACAACCAGAGCATGTCAGACTAATCTATTCACATGATATTAAACATTAACCACTGCTTTATTTGCATATGGAGTACCATAAAGTCCCAGATTCTTGGGAGAGCCAGGATTCAGAGAAAATAGGATGACTCTGGGGTTTAGCCTGACTGTGGAGAATTCCCGGCAGCTCTGAAGCAGATGGTGAGGAAAAACCAGCAGGAAGTTGCATTTACACATCAACCTTAGACTCAAGTAACTTGTCATCTCAACTGACACCCTGATATTCTTCTGTCATCCCCTCAATATTTTAGGACATGACTTTTCTTTCCCTCAATTCATTTTAATCCCTTTCTGTCCATATGTAGCTGTCAACAGTTGCTTCTTTAGTTTTTGATGATATCTCTCATTTCTGTGTACCATATTTTGTACCATATATGCATAAATGGTGATTATTATCAAGCTGAGTTGACTATTACCTTTGATATACTGGGTAAAGAGCAGGGGAAAATATATCTTTCCTACCTCTCTACAAATGTGGGGAGCTAGTCAACCATGCTCATTTGATAATTTAGTGATGGAAACTTTTGTTTTTTCCCCCTGATCTTTGACTTCTATAGATTTATAACCTGCTTTGGAAAGAAGATGAGCTGTCTCCTCTGCAGGTGGCTCGAGGTCTGATCTCAGGCTTGTGATGTGGCCTTGGGAATGTGAATCATGGCTGGGAGGACTTGAGAGGTGAGGAGGTAAGTCGCTTCTCTTCACTGCACCTCTGTAACCATATCAACATCTTTCAGATGGTACAAGGTCCTCTCTGCTGTGCTGGATCATTTCTGGGATGTGTGACCATTTTTGAGAGCAAGTGAGAAGAAAGGCAGAGGAGAGAGACCTTGAACCAGAGGTTGCCCACTTATCACTCTTGTTGCCAGAAGCTCTGTTTCGTCACAATGTTTATTCATAGGGGTGTGGCGGAGGGTGGACGGGGGAGCTGGACTCCGAGTCAGAGAGACTGGGATGTGATATTAGCTTTGCCCTCACTAGTTCTGAGCCTCTGGGCGTGTGCCCGACATTTTTCCAACTCTCAGGTTCAGTCTCTGTGAAATGAAGGAGATGGCAGTGTCTGCTTGCTGTGTGGGTCCAAACAATAACGAGGTGATGAATATGAAAGTGGTCTGTGGATGGAAGTGGATGGCTCAAATGCAAGGCATTGTTCTCATTAGGGTGCCACATGTAGAAATAGCACCTTTTAGGAGTGGAACAAAAAAAAATTGACTCGGCTTATTGCAGGATGCATATTTGGATTTTTTTTTTAGCTTGGAAACAGCAATTTGGGAGGGTAGAAAATGCTGCATTCAAAATCTTTGAGTAGTTTTAGAATGAAAAACTATATGGCTATAAGGTGAGATAGGCGAAAACTATAGATTGAACTAGCATGTGCATTTATTTTGAGAAGTGATCATTCTGCTGAGAATTGGTCAGTATGTATTTATTAGCTTGATGCTTTTTGAATTATTGATTCAGGTTGTGTAATTTCAGGCAGCTCAATGTTGACATGCAGACATTTGTAGTTCTAGTGGTTACTGTGGCCATGCTTAAAAGTATTTCTCAGGTAGAACCACGCTATCGGTTTCCCTGTTTGCCATCTGTGGATCTTTATGCCACATTCACATGTACACACATACACATGTGCACACTTGACAAATGACTTGAGAGCTGAAGTTTCTGTGTTATGGATTAGGGTTGTGCGTCCCCTCAGATTCATTGCATAGCCTGGAGTTTAACATTGCCTGTCCCATGAAGATTGCCACTGTCCTTGGCTGCGAGGTCAGAGGCTACAGTCTGTCCCGGGCACTATAACTAGACATCTTCACACCCTCAGGGACAATGAAGCTAGGAAAAGATTGCAATGTGCAGGTTCAAAACTACACAGGACAAAGGCGTGCTGTCTCTCTCAGTCCTACTGATCTGTCACAGAGCGGCTCGGAGGTCACGGGCACATGAGGAAATGACTGGTGATATACTCGGATTCTCTGCCTTTTTTCATGGATGGTTTTGAAAAATAGCTGCAGGACAGATAATTAAAAAAAAAAAAAAAGCCTTCATGCCAGAAGAGTTCTGAAAACAAAAATAATGTTCTTTTTACTCAGCTTCCTTTCCAGGGAAGCCAAAGGCCAAGAGATAACTGCCTGAGAGTGGGTTATAAGGGGAAGTCTGAAAACATTTTAGATCTAGAGCCTACCTTTTTTTTTCATGTGTAAAAGATGATTCTATCGATGCACAGAGGCTAGACATTCATTAAGGCAGAAGAATTTTAACTAGCCAATTACTGAGAATTCTGTGGAATTATTTGGCAAAAATAAACAGATAAATACAGGGTAGGCTGCGCAAATGAAATGTGCACGGCAGCCTGGGATCTTTCAAGTACCTCCGTAAGAAAGGGAAACAGCGAGGCAAATGTGTAATCTGCGAGCTGAATCTGGTTAAGAAGGAATAAACAACAGAACTCCACGGCAGACAAAAGCTCCTGTTGCAAATTATTTTGTTTTCTAAGCATTTAATCCTTATTAAAGCCACCTAGGCTTCAAATACAGGCTTATCAGTTTCTTGGGGGGAGAAAAGGAACACAGGAAGGAAGGGCCCAGAAAGGCCTTAGAAGGAGAGGAAATAGAAAATGGGAAAAGGTGAAGGAAATACTGAGGAGAAGATGGGACAGCAAGTGAGAGAGAGAGAGAAATGCAGAAGCTGAGGAAGATGGGGCACCACGAGGGAAGGACCCCAGGCAAGCCTGCGTTTCACCCCAGATAAGACCTCCTCTTTGAAGCTGGGGTTGATGTTTCCTCTCAGGATGCATGTCTCCCTCTTAAGCTTCTGGGTGAAGCCTGGGCCTTGAGTGGAACCGCATAAACTTCCCTCAAATCTCTGCCCTGTACTCCCTCAGGAAGGTTTTGTTCAGGAAGAATCCCCCTTTTCTAATGGGTGAAGGTGGGGAGGCTGTGAGGGCAGGGCTTCTGACTGAGTGTAGTCTCTTGAGGACACCCTTCAGGACGTTTTCTGAAAGCAAGATAATCCAGAGCTCTTGACTACAGGTCTGAGCCCAGTAGAAATCCAGAGCAGAAGCAAATACAAGTTTTATTATGAAGATCTCCTGGCTCAAAGCACACTGGAGACGTCGGGCCCAAAGCACAGGCTCCAGTCCGTTTACTCAGCTGTCTCACAGAGTAACAGATGACATGAAAGACCCACACTCAAAAGTGCTTTAACAGGCTACGATGCTGGAGGAATGTGGGATATTATTATCGCTACTTTGTGTGGAAGATGTGTTTCTGTTTTCACCTGGTTTAATCCAGTTCGTCTGATTTGACTACTGACTTTTAGGTTCATAAACAGGCTCCTATAAGCTCTTCACACAAAATGGAGAAATTCCTGTTCTCCCCACCCTTCTACTTTATTATCATGGGATATCAGGACTCAGGATTGGACATCTGTTCTCACATGCCCGGATCGGAAGAAACTGAGTTTAGAGTTCAGGAACTAATGTCTGGAGAGGCTAAGCGACCTGCCCGAGCCCAGCGCTACACAGGTCTGACTCTCGGCTAAGTGTTCCTGACATTATACCTTTGTGCTCCTCTGAAGTGATGCTTGGGTGCATGCAACTCTGCACTTGGCGGTGCTCACCCTCTGTGCCCCGTCTCTGCTCTGTCATGGTGTCCAGGATGGGTCACAAATGGGTTGGGCCTTAGGAACCACTTAGCGTTTTCTGAGAGGACATCTGTGCACAGCAGTTCCTAAAGGATTTGGGAACATGAGTTGAGCCAACTTTTTCGTGAGCCCAGAGAGTTAAGGTCCAGCTTAAAGGCTATCATTGAGGTTGTCGATGGTGTCCCCAGGCCGGGGGCTGTGGAGGGGAGCTCCAGATAGGCAGTGTGACCATGGGGCTGGGTGGCCAATTCTGTGCCTGTGGAATTGGACGATTCCTGAACAGTCCCGTAACCAGGGATCTGGAGGTGTGTTCCATGCAGAAATGAAAAACCTGGAAAAAGTCTTAATCAGGGGCTAAAAATTAAGCCTAGAAGGGTTTGGAGCAGCGGCCATCATCTTGAGCCTCCACAGTATTCCAAGTCCCAGGCGCAGGGCGTAAGGGCGGCCTTATGGAAACCCAAACCCTCCGAGCCTTCCCCTGCAGGTTCCCCAGCAGCTCCCATGCACACAGAGCTTCTGGAGGTGCTCAAGAACCTCACGGGCAGTCACGGAGTGGCTGCTGGCTGGACGAAGAGCAACAGTTGCCCTTTGGCTTGGCCTGGCCAGTGCTTTCCTTTGTTTCAGAGGCAGCTTTTCCAGGCAGAACCGTGCTTTTAGTTGGGTGAGGGAGAACGCACCCTACCAAGCTCATTTAAAAAGTCCTGGGAAATCAGAAATGAAGAGGTTACTTTATGGAAACCATTATACTATTTCCTTGGCAGATTGCAAATGGGGACTAGAACTCTCATACAGTTACAGTCTTTTCGGTATCACCCCCAGTCCTTCACTGTCACTAGCATGGGGACATGAGCTTTTCTTATTCTCCTCATGAATCCTACATGCTCTGTTCAGTCTCACTGAGGACACTAATCTGTGGGACACTGGCTGGCAGCTCTGTTTCTATGGGCCCTGGGTCTGCACCCTTGATACCTCCTGCGGCCTCAGGCCCCCAGCCTGGCCCTGCACCAGCATTCTATGTGAGTGCTTTCCTCTCAGTTCTGAGCCTGCGTGGCTCCGTCTTCAGCGCAGGCTGGTGATTAGAGACCATGCTCCTCATCGGCCATTGGCTGGCATTTCTGCCACTCCTGTATATTCTCAGCTTTCTTTTTAAAGAAAAAAAATTAGTTAGCTATTGTCCCCAGTGACAAAAATCCATGCTCCATTTTTGTGGGTCCTTTCATTTCAGGATGTATTAATATCCAACTGAGATTAATATCTGAGAACGTGAGAAAGGTACTTCCTGATAATGGCTGTTAACGATCCTTGAACAGACTAAACATGGAGATGGGCATCTAGGACATCTGCTCCACTGTTTACCGTCTCTCCCTGCCTATGGGTACTGTGCTCCCTTTCCACATGAGTGGGGAGTTTCTCTGGAGCCATGCCTTGGGAGATCCTTCTCCTCACTTCTTCATAACTTAGGGAGGCCTTCCTTGTTCATGTTTCTTGATGGAATAAGGGCAGATCTCTGAGATCTGAGGTTGGCTCCTGAGGTGGCCCAGACACCTTCCAGAAGCCAATCCCATTTTGTTCACTGTCCTTCACACACTGGGAGTTTGAGGCTAAGAAAGCCTCAGGGAGGCTTAGGATTGTTTAAGCAGTGGATTAAACAGAGACCACTATAGGTATTTTAAACAGGAGGGCAATTTATAGAGGGAATGAATTGCTTATAAAGGTTCCTGAGCTGGTACTACTAGGCTGAATTCTCAGAAATGATTCCCAGATAAACCTGGAACTGACCTACCAGGGAGGAAGAGCTCATCACCGTAGCTACAGCTGTTGGTCTATTCAAGAGCACATTGCAAATTTATGATCCAGGAATTAGGAAGCTAGAATCAGGAAGCTGCCATCACTGCCTCTTGCTGATGTCTAGTAAGCTGGAGGATGGACCCTCCAGTGCTGCTGTAAAAAACTTTTTGTTTCCTAGACCGTGTTTGCCAGAAGGAAAGCGGCCAAGAGAGCAGGGAGTTGGTTGCTACCTCCCTCCTGACTTTAAAACCTTATAGACATGCAACCGTGCTTCCTGCAGAAGCCTCACTGGGGGAGACTTTGAGGACACAGTTTTCAGTTTGTAACCCCTCTAACTGAACACGTGGTGGCCTGGAGGTCCAGGCAGCTGAATCACAGCATCCACCTCTACTGCTGGTGGGCTTGTATCATGTGCTGCATACATTTTCGAAGTTATACTATCGTGACAGAGAAATATATATATATATATATATTACACAGAAAGAGACTTTGACAATAGGATCTGATCATCTCATTTTACAGCTGGACAAAGTGAGGTGAAAGAAGTAAAGTGGCCCCTCTGAAGGCCACACAGATCATTCTTGGCAGAGTCAGGCCCATAATGTCTGCCTCTCAGTTCCAGATCGCTTCCAGTTCAGTGCTTCCCACAGATGACTCTGTGGGCCTGCAGGCAGCACGCAGAGTTATGCTAAGGGTAGATGAAATCAGGGACAAGTGAGGTTAATTCAGTATTTTTACTTGAAGGTTATGGAAGAAATGGTATTATTTGTATCAAAACAAAGAGCTGTGTAAGGTACATGTGTCTGTGGTATCAACACGGGAACTCACACAGAGGGTGAGATGGGTGAGGCAGCTTCAGGATTTTTCCTCACTCCCTCTGCTGTTGGAGACCACCTGGGGAAGGGATTGGGGAGCTCTGTGGCGCCCCATGCTGCCTTTCTTTCCTCAGCTATTGTCCTGATGTACTTCTTTGAGTGACGTGTAAAAATCAGTTTCATTTCCACTCAAATACCACCTCTTTTGTTAAATCTTCTCTTAGTCCCTGTTGTAATTAATTGTTCCTTCATCGGCACTCCCTAAACCCCAAATTTATTGCTGAATTAGAGTACAAATCATTGTGTGCCTTGTTTCACGGCCAACTCTGTAAATCTGGTCTCCTCTGTAAGGATGTGAGCCCTTCACGAGCAGGGACTGGGTCTAATTTATCCTCAAATCCCAGCACCTAGCAGAGTGCCTTTGCATATGGAACAATATGGAACAATGTGGACGGTGCTCCTGCTGGCTTCCTGCTCCTCCTTTGGGAGCATGAGAGACTTCCCCGTCCCTTGCAGTTAGGAAGGGCCATGTAACTTGGTCCCGCCAGTGAAAGGAATAAAAGTGACATATGTCATTTCTAGTCTGAGCCAATGACACGGTCTGTATGACCTTGCACCTTTCTTCTTTGCTGTGTTGCACTCTGTGGATGTTGTGATGGCAGAGCCACCAGACAACAACAACAACAACAACAACAACAACACGATTGCTGCCTTGGAGAGATGCTGCAACCAGAGGAGGACTTTGCGCAAACAGGAAATACACATTTCTGTATTCAGCCACTGAGGCTTTAGGGTGTGTTTGTTTCCCCAACACCAGGTAGACCACCTGATACAGACGGTCAGTAATCCGTGGAATTGCATGGGACACCTAGATATCTACAGGTGCATCTCCAGAATCATACAGTTTATTTGCATCTTCCATTTCCTTTCTGATCTAAATTCACTTAGACCTTGAGAATTCTGAGAGTGAAAGTACAACAAGTTGTTAAACTCTATAGGGACCATGGGAACAACTGGGCAGAAGTCATCACCCAGTTCAATTGTGCCGTTACCCAGCCTAAAAAGGACTGAGCGCATTCGAAAAGTAATGAATATCCCCAGCAGATGGGAAGATACCATATATCACCCAGGAGTTGCTGTCCCTTTGATACCTTAGGGTAATTTATAACCCCAGTACCTCACCTTCTTGACCTTGGCACATACTAATTTTACTTAATCAGGCTCTACAGGCTCTTGGAGCACTGGGAGATACAAATGTACTTAATGACTTTTCACTCCCTATGCACCAATTTTACTTTGTTTATGTGTGATTGGCAGCTTAATGTATTCCTTACAATGTACACTGATTTTGTATACACAGTCATGATCATATATATGTAACATTTGCGTATTATTTCCAGAACTTAAAATAAAATTGGAAGATAAGAAGTGTTTCTATGCAAATTTACCTTTTGCTGGTATAATCTCCAAGAATATTTTGACAGGGACTTTTATTCCACCTAAACCTCCAGCAAAATATTTCTCCTCTTCATACATCCATTTTCATGTCTGGAAAGTGGGGATGATACTTACTCATCAGGCTGTGTGGGGACTGGAGATAATATTTGGAAAGGATCTAGCTCACTACTTGGGAATTGTAGGTGTTTCATAATAATTGGTAATGATTACATACTATACGTATGCATAACTCTATTGTTTACAATTGCTTTATATTTTAAAAGTTTCAATTCACCTTCACAATGGCCTTTTGAGGTAGGTTTTATATTCTCCATTTTGTAGCAGAAGAAAGTGAGGTTCACAGAGGGCACTGGACCTGTGCAAAGTCATAGACTAGGAAGTGACAGAGTTGGGACCGAAAACCAGGTTCCTGACTGTAGCCCTGATGCTATAAGCTGAAAGAGCTGCAGGAACAGTCTGAGGTCAATGGCATGGTGCCTGGCAGAAAGTAGGAGTTCAACAAGGGGCCACTCTTATTGTGTTGCAGGTACCAATGACCATCAGTTATGTCTCCAAGTTTATCTATTTCAAGGTCATTCCCCAGGGACTCCTTGGCCTTAGGGAAGTGACTTCTGTAAAAGTAAGGCTGATCTTTTGTTCAGACTACACTATGTAAACCACTGGGGATAATCAAAGTGTTGGAACATAAGAGGAACAAGCCATTGAAAACTCTTCAGTTTAGATACATGTAGTTTGTGTAAAGTCACCCACTGGACCAGAAGGCCATTCATTCTCTGTCTATGAAAATATTAGAAGTAAAATATGGCTCCTCTCTGGGATGTAATAGGAGAACCACAAATTTGTTTCTTGAAGATGCATGACATCTTACTCACATGCCTCTGTTCCCCCAAGATGCCAGAAAAGAGAGCCAAGATGCTGGCTTAGCTCAAGGAGGGAGAATAATTGTGCATGTCAGTATTTATCCCATCCCAACACTCAATTAGCTCCTCTAATAATCAAGCTGAAAAACACACCCTCCTTGTTACCTGCCCGTTCACATACAGCATACTTCTGATATAGTTACTCACTGCAATCAATGCCAAAGCAGAGGGATTTGAGTTGCCCATCCATTTGACAAGGGATTTGGGAATAGGATCAAAGTTGGTTTTATTTCAATAGGGTCCCTAGTGAGCTGTTAATTACTTGGGTTTCAAATCAGATGGCATTTGAAATAGAATATTGAATTACACCTGTGTTTGGGGGTCAGTTTATCTTCTGATATGAAGGTAGATTTGTGGCAGGAAGGAACAGGAGGAAATGAAGTTAGTTTTCTTCCTGTGTTTGATGGGGAAGGTCTTTGTTGCTGAAATATTCCTCAGGGCTTTGCGCACTGGGTTAAACCAAGAGGGAAAATTATGTTTCAGGAACTTCGAGCAAGAGCAGACCTCCAATTATCGCTCAAAAATGTAATCTTAGACTTGTTAATATGAAATATGACTTGCATACTTATACATGTTTGGTTTTGAGTACTTAAGATGATTTGAATACCAGTTTAGTGGCAAATTGAATAGTGAAATTAATGTTTCTGACCTCCGTATTCCAATATTTATCCCCAACATTTAGATTTTAATATTAAAAATAGACATTTTGTTTGTTTGCTCATGTATATTTGTCAGAGGATGGTATCTTTTTTCTGGACTATTTTACTTGCTCACTGATGTCTGGTCATGCCCTCCTCCTTCCTTTCTGTTCTCTTGGTGCCTTTCTCTGTCTCTCTGTTCCCTCCGTCTGCAGAGCTCATTTCCTAGCGTTGTGTGTCTCACTGTTCAGGTCTCAACTCCAATTTCACTTCCTCCCGGAGGCTTTGCCTCCCACCGACTCTGCCTCCTTACCGAATTATTCCTTCAAACCATTGATCCCAGTTGGCATATATCTTATGTATTTGTCATACTTGCATGGCCTTCTTGTCCCTGAGAGCAGGCAGATGCTTGGGTTGCCCCACATACCCCCATGTCTTCAGTCCTTAGCTCTGTACCTGGCACACTGAGAGTTGAATGTCTCATGTTTACGCATGAATGAGTGAACAAATGGATGACCAAACAAACCATGGCCAAACTGTCCTCTTCAAAGAGCACTGATCAAGCCATTGGGAGAGAATATTATTCAAGTTCAGTTCTTAGAACTTAAAATATAATCTTATGAAACTGGACAGTAACTGAAAAACCGTAACAGAGCTGTGGGTTTAGATTCCCCCGTTTTGACAACAGCTTGCACTGAGCTGATAATACAATAAAACTGCTGTAGCATCTCTCTGGGTTTCGCTTACTGTGGATCTTTGCTTACACTTCCTGTGGGTCTCTCACTTGCTTACATCTCTCTCTTGTTTATATCCTGCTTTTTTGCCTGGATTTCTGTCTCACAAAAACTGCTGACAATTTTCTCATGGGTTAGCTAAGAAATAACACAAGCTATCTTTCTTTTATCAAATTCGTAATGACTATTACTAGTAGAACTGATTTCAATGAAATAAAAGTGACAACAACTAAAACGGCTCATGGTAGAATTTGTTATTGGCTGGGAAATTGATGGCAAAATTAAATCTTCTCGACAAAATTTAGATGTGCAGAATCTGATCTGGGAAAATTGAACTTTGTGGAAATAAAGAAAACTCAAGATGGCAGAAGCCATAACCATTAAAATTAGATATGGCCAAAAAAACCCCACCTGACTTAAACAATATTTTTATAAAATTTCTAAGGAAAAGGATTGATGCTGACCAAATATCAGTGAAATTAAAATAATGATAAAACATTTATATTATTTAATCAGGGAAGATACAGCTGGGGAACTTAGTCAATACATCTTAAAGTTTGGGAAAGGATGGAGAATGGACGGCTATTCTCCTTTTCCACCAATAAAAAGGGAAGATCTGAGAATACTGCAGGGAGTTTTGAAAGAACTTCCTGTCCCAAGGGGGATAAGGGAGACTGGAATGCATTGCCAGAAGGCAGGGTCGTGAGGGGAGGGGTGGGAGGGTGGAGTGTAGGGATGTGTGTGTGTTTGTGTGTGTGGTGGGGGGTTCTGAGGAGCCCTCTCTAAAGTTTCTGGATGAAGGTGTAGAAGAGAGCTATCATTCTAAGGTAGTTTAAGTGTATTCCTTTCTGACTGAAGACAAGAGGATGAATTAGGAGTTTTTCTCTCTGGAATACCCCTTTAGGCCCATATTTCTATGATTCTTTGTTCTTCGATAAGAATGTGAAATTATGCAGTTTGGAAATGGAATGATAAGGCCTTGTTGGGAAGTCACTTTATATCTCAGTATTAAAATTTTTAGATTTTTAAAAACATTTTAAAAATTGTTGTGTTCTTATGACTTAGGTTTTGCAGTGCCAATATTTTTTAGGAATTAGTTTCATGTATGTAAAATTCTCTGACTAAAATGGTCATTGTGATGGCTACTAAGGATCATTGTTTTAAATTTAGAATAACAGAAGTTTTCACTTTATAGGGGAGAGAATGATCCATTGTGATACCAACCATGTAACTATTGGTTTTATGAGAGAAAACATATAGGCTGTGTAGGCAAAGAATCTTTGAGGAGAGCCTCATATATGATAAAAGAAAGATGCAGAAAATCATATTACTGATTGTGCTTGCTAGGGCCACAAGTCTGTAATAGAGGGTTGGAGAGGGAGACGGAATAGGAAGAGAGGACCCCTGGAGCACCCCAGAGGACAGGAAGTGGCTCTAATCAGGATGGGAAAAGTCATTAGTGGGAATGGAAACAAGATGGCGGCTGCCAACAACAGGTTGACGTTGACCTCCCTTGATGAACGCGAGAGTTACCCGGACTTCTCTGCTCCTAGTGTGTGGGCATCATGCGAGAAGCAATGATGTGAGGAAGAGACCGTGGCATCCCAGAAGAAAGAAGCAAAAATATCTAGCAAGTGGGAGAATGCTGTTGACTAAAGAGGACTTGAAAAGGAATTTTGGTCTTTTCTAAGTCATAGAGTTCATTGAATCCTGAGAAATGCTAGGAGACTGAATGTAGCAGTGAGTGTATCCCAAGCTAACCTCTTAGAAAAGTAATAATAAACCATCGGTGGATGGTTGTGAGTGACGTAATGATTTTTCAGACTGAAATACCAGAAATTCTAAGCTACTAGGGGCTATATCTTGGCCTACAGTTAGATACAGGTTATACAGCATATCTTTTTTCTTTCTTTTATTCTTTTTTTTTAAACCAAACCTAATTAAAGAATTTTTTTCTTGTAATGAGAGCTTTTAAGATCCATTCTCTTACCAACTTCCAAATATGCAATATGGCATTATCACTTAGAGTTGCTATGTGGTACATTACTTCCCTGTGTCTCGTCCGTTTTACAACTAGAAGTTTGCACTCCTTGGCTCTCCTCACCCACTTCACCCACCTCTCACTCCCTGCCTCCAGCAACCACCAGTTTGTTCTCTGTGTCTATGTGCCTGTGTTTTTCCCTAGTTTTTACATTGTTATTATTATTTATTATTTAGATTCCATACATAAGGGAAATCATAATTTTTGTCTTTTTCTGTCTGACTTATTTCACTTAACGCCCTCAAGGTCCATCCATGTTGTTGGAAATGGCAAGATTTTAGTTTGTTTTACATATTTCATTTCCATATAGCATGTTTTCTTTATCGTTCGATAGACACAGGCTATTTCCGTATCTTGATTATTGTATATGAGGCTGTGATGAATGTGGGGGTGCAGATACCTTTTCAAGTTAGTTTTTCATTTTCTTCAGATAACTCTCCAGAAGCAGAATTACTGGATCACACGGCAGTTGTTCTTAAAAGTTTTTGAGGAACCTCCATACTGTTTTCCACAGTGGCTGTACCAACTGGCATTCATACCAGTAGTGCACAAGGGTTCCTGTTCTCCACATCCTTGCCAGCATGTGTTATCTCTTGTCTTTTTGATGATAGTTATTTTAACAAATGTGAAATGATATTTTATTGTGGTTCTGATTTATCTTTTTCTGATTATTAGTGATGTAAGCATCTTTGCATATACTTGTTGGCCATCTGTATGTTGTCTTTGCGAAAATGTCTATTTAGATCCTCTGCCCAGTTTTAGAATCAGATTGTTTTTGCTATTGGGTCCTATAAATTCTTTATATACTTTGGATATTAACCCCTTATCAGATATATGATTTGCAAATGTTTTTCTGATTTAGTAGGTTGCCTTTTTATTTTGTTGATGGTTTCCTTAGCTGTGCAAAAAAGTGTGATATAGTCTCATTTATTTATTTTCACTGTTGTTGCCTTTGCTTTTGGTGTCAAATCCAAAAAATAATTATCAAGACCAATGTCAAAGAATTTACCACCTATGTTTTCTTCTAGGAGTTTTATGGTTTCAGGTCTTAATTCAAGTCTTTAATCTATTTTGAGTTAGTTTTTGTG
>PVIA01003122.1:0-92242 GCA_004024845.1 Tonatia bakeri
TATATGAAGAAAATCTAGTCTCACTCAGAAATGTGGGAAAAGATAGTTTCTGGTAGATTCTTAAGGGTTAGTTGCAATGTGGAACCTGAAACCATTATCAATAAACTTTTTTATTATTTTACATTAAATTCCACTGGTCTGTATCACACTTTGGTTGGCTCTTTCACCCAGGGATAATTTTGTAACATCATGCATCGGTCACTTGGAAAATACTGATTCACCGAGCTATGCAGATGTTCCAAATGATGGCACATTATTTTTAAAAATCGCATTCCTAAATATCAAGACTGGTTTTAACAGGTAGGTCTGTTTTCAGTTTTGGGAAGTTTAAGTTATGAAGCTCATGGTGGCAGGTACGTTTTTGAAATTCTGATTTTCACTTGAAAGCTCCATTGTGTCATTGGTGATAAATACTGCCAGGTTTTTCTCTGAATTGACAGACTCACTCTGTTCCTTTTTCAGGAAAGTTCTGCCTGCTACCCAAGTCTGATAATCATGGTCTCTATGCCAATCATTCTTTCAAGTCAGTGTGGAATTCTGTGAAAAAGGTGGCTGGCTCAGCTCACAGCACAAAAAAAACTAAGTGTTTTCCTCAAGATACTGTCATGCTCTTGTGTACAGTGGATGGGCTCAATGCTAACTTCCCAGTACATGCCCCAGAATATTGAAAAGACTTGTTATTCAAGGAATAGATTTCACACGGTTTCACCACTTCAAGGACAGTCTTAAGTGAAGCTAGTGTTTATCTTTAAATTGCTAGTGCATGGTGGTAAGAATGCAATTGACTATTAGTGCACTGCCTTGATTTGTGCTAAGGCAGTTTACCCACCAACATTTTTGCACCATCAGTACAAACGCTGACACTGGAAAAGTAAAGCAACGTCTTAGTATTACTATGAAAATAGTCTTGACCTTATGGACCCCTGAAAGGGTCTCAGGAACCCCTGTGCCCAAGGACCATGTTTTAAGAACTGCTGGTCCAGTGGGCCTTGAAGTCTGTCTGCAGAAGGCTCCCTGAGGCATCACTAGCGGGAGGTGTGTGTCTGGGGATGGGGAGACATGCAGGGAAGTGGCAGCAGCAGTGAACAGCTGCCCAGAGCTCATAGCTGGAGATCGACAGTCTAGACTACCACTTGTTGGAGAGGCTGGAGAAGGGATTTGATCCCTAAGATCCTCAGCTCACGATGCTGGGACATTAAATCTGGTTAGAGAGCCACAGCAGTGTGTATGGGAGTTGCCAGTCTTTTGCGTCAGGGAGGTGATAATACATCTTGATTTTCCAGTGCTTAGCACGGGCACAGCTTAGTAAATATTGAATGAGTTGATCACAAGTGACAGGAGTAATGGCAGGGAGTTGGCACCTTCCCTCAGGGGCTGCCCTGGGGAGGACAAAGTAATTCCGTGTACTTTACACTGACTCTGACAGGGTGGGAGTAGATGTCACGGCTTCAAGGAGGTGGAAGGAACCCAGAGTAGGGGCAGATGGGTGGTGTTTGTGTTCCACTTGGAGAAGCAAGGAAATAACAAGCTGGGCAGCGGGGCTGGTTCAAGAATTGTACATGAAAACTGGCGGACCTAAGGGGTCTGCAGCATGGTCCGTGCAGTGCGGGCAGAGGGGGCGAATGCGGGAGGAAGTGGAAGCACACCCCACCCACCTCCCTCCTCCCTAACCACCTCCCTCCTCCCTGACCACCTCCCTCCTTGAACCTCCAGATTAGCAGGGCCGCTGGAATAGGGCTACCAGCACCCGCCTGGCCACTAGGGGAGCTCTGCCCCTACCTCTACAGTCTCACATCTGGGTCAAGCTCTCTCAGTTCCTTTTCTTCTAGTGCTGTTCTAGGCAGTGGGGACAAGGCCTTGGAGGGACAAGATGTGCCCCAACCCAGTCAACAGGAGAACCAACCTGAGGCAGTCTCAGTTAGGTTTTTTGCTTGTTAAATGCCTCAACCAATTCTCTTAGGCCCAGACACTTGTATTTTATCGGCTTATTATTTTTAGCAAAGCTTTTGAAAATTTGAATTTGGTCAGGAAATGAATTTGTTCACATACATTGAGCAGTTAGGAAGAACAGAGTGTCCCTTGTAGCCACAAAGCACAGTGGCAGTGGCTGTCCCTGCAACAGAGGAATGACAGACACTTGGCGAGGCATGGGAGCTGGTCAGTGAAATCGGGGACAACAGCAGTGTGACGTCCCAGGGACAGCTTTCTGACGAGGATGCCCTCAGGGGTCTGGGTGAGAGGAGAAGGGGCCTCGCAGGGCGGATTGCTGTGATCTGCCCTGCTCCATTCCCCAGTCAGAGCAAGCCGGTGACAGAACGCCATACCATCCTCTTCCCCACCGCCTTGCGGGAGTCTCCCATCTCCTCTTCGAGCCAGGCAGAGGTGCAGGCAGAATCACCTTTATTGGAGCGTGATTTGTTGGGGGCTTACGACCCCACAGCCCAACCACAGGGAGCTGGGGGTGCGAGGACGAAGAGAGTATCAAAAAAGGATGAGTAGAGCTGAGGCTGTGGGGACATGCCAGAAGCTGCTGGCAGGGTGGAATGGGCTGGGGCCCTGGCAGGTTCAGACTGAGGTACAGCAGCGTTAATAATACTCTTGGAGCGTTAATACTCTGGGGAGGGACAGGCACTTAGGGGGCCCTAGGGCATGAAGGCACTTGGAGCTGGGAAGGGACAGGGGATGTGCAGCGGGACTGGGCAGAGCCAGGCCCAGGGTTTGGCAGCCACTTTGGAGAGTGCTGGGGTTGGGCGGGTTGGGCCCGACAGCCCAGGAGGCTTTGGTAGTGGCAGGCACAGTCTCTGGGCTGGGTCTGCTTTAAATAGAAGCGGACGCCCTAGTGCTCATCTCGAAGCTCTGAAGGCAGGAACTTGTACTGCTGCTGTCGGATCTGGGCTAGCTTCTTCCGCGCCTCTTCCAGCTCTCGTTCCTTACGGAGCATCTCTTCTTGTGCAGCAATGATCTGAGGGACGGGGAGCAGGGGCTCAGTTCAGCAAGTGTGTGCATTAGGGCACAGGGTAGGTGGGACCAGCACAGGCAACGTGACTGCCCTGAGGCTGCTGTCCCTCAGAGTGTCTGACACAAAGCTCACCTGGGCAATGCCGCCGACCATCTTCTCCTTCACCACTACTGTCTCGTTCTCCTCGTCTTCAAAGGCTGCTGCCTTCTGTGCCGCCTTCACCAGGTTGTCCGAGGCTCGCTTCACGGCATTGCCAGCAACCTGGGCAGAGAGAAGGCATGACAGAATTCAGGCAGCGTCCCAGCTGGGAGAGTTCCCCCACAGAAAAACATGTCTTGGGGGTGACAATTTAATGCAGCACAGCCTTTAATGCAGTACAGTGGGATGGGTTAGGGTTCCTCACCTGAAGCCGTTTCATTGCCTCAGAATCCTGGTCAGCCTTGACCTTGCAGGCCACAAGGAGCTGGGCTGTGGAGGCAGCTACCTGCTTGGCTGATGAGATGAGCTTCTCCTGGCTGGCGTGGCCTTGCACAGCTGCATTGGCGGCCTCACACAGATTGTTGGTGGCTGCAGCCACCATCCGGGCCTGAAGTGAGGAGATGAAATTAAAATATGCCTTTTGCCCAGGTCCATGCCCTCACTAGTCCTCTCCGGGCGCTCCAGTTCAGAGAGACCAAGGGGGTGTTGCGCACTCACAGCAGAAATGAGGCCCTGGGACCATTGCCCGTCATCCAGTGCGTTGGCTGGAATGGCGCCCACCTGTGGAGGAAGGAGGAGAGCCCGTTCAGATCTGTGTTCTCCATGTGTATATAAAGGCCTCCCGTTAGTTACTAAGCAGCTGCTGGTCCCCGTGCTTCTGGGTATCCAAGTACTTACCTTTCCTTGGGCTACCAGTTCCCTCTGGGCAGCTGATGCAGCCTTGACCAGGGCACTGGTAGCTGCTGCAATGGACTTGGCAGCTTCCAGTATCTGCTCCTCAAAGTTCAAGGACTCATCCGCCTCCTGCAATGGAAGCAAAGGTTTCAGAGAGAAATGCAAAGTAAGAGGGGGCTGAAGGTGGGGACTTCCCCAGTAGGAGGGTACGGAAGAGGGAAGGAGCAGGACTGACCTTGGGTTTGGCTCGGGGCTTCAGCTGCTCCAGCTTCTTGGCTGCGGCCTCAATGGCGGCTGCAGCTCCCAGGAGCTCATTCTCAGCAATGACTGTGGGGTCCTCTGGGTCCACCCACTCTGTTCCTGGTGGGACGAAGGGGGTAAGGAAGGGGCTGAGCCACAGCAGGGAGGTCAGGAGCTCTGGGCAACATGGTTGGTATCACCTGGCCCACAGCACCTGTGGGGACTACGGGCAGAGGCCGGCTCAGAGCAGTCCGCCTGGAAAGCAGGGACCTCCCCATGACGAAAGTGTCCCTTTCCTCCCTGCCCCTGGTCACCCTCACCCTTCATGGCCTCAGCAGCCTGGATGAGCTCAGTGACTGAACCAGCGACACGCTTTGAGTGTCCTGTCAATTGCTGCTTCAATTCTGGGCTTGGCTTTTGCAGGGTCTGGGGAAGAAAGGGGCAGGGAGCAGAGAGCATCAGACCTTAGCTTCTATCCTGACCTCAAATCAGGGCAGACCATGGACCACCAACACCATCCCACAGCTGCTCCACACCACAGCCCACAAGCACCACGCCACCCATTCAGGTGCACTCTGCACGCATGGTAAAGAGTGGGGCTGCGTGTCACTCACCGGCTGACAAGGAGCAGGGAGAATGATGAAATGAGAAGAAAGAAGAGATGACGAAGGTAGAGAGAAGGAGGAGATCAGGTGGGAAGAGAGGAAATAAGAAAAAGGAGAGAAAGAGGTAAGTGGGAGAACCAAAGATGCTAAGAATGACGGGGCCCCAGTGGAAGGGAGGC
Source organism: Tonatia bakeri (assembly GCA_004024845.1). Taxonomy (NCBI): domain Eukaryota; kingdom Metazoa; phylum Chordata; class Mammalia; order Chiroptera; family Phyllostomidae; genus Tonatia; species Tonatia bakeri. Next base: position 4,857 of record PVIA01003122.1, read on the forward strand.
TTGGAAATGAGAATGGATTTGGGAAATAAGATGGCGAGGAGGGGAGATTTGAACAAAAAGTTACAGCGCTGTGACTGAGGCATGCAGGATGAGGACCGTGCACTCAGGGAGGCCGGAGTGAGGAGCAGACAGCTCCCTCCTTACCAGGAGCACGTGGTCCAGCAGCTCCAGGTAGCCATTGGCGCACTCCCGGCCGTAGTGCAGGGCTCGAAGCCGCACATCAGGGGCCACTTCTGGGTGGTAAGCAGCTTCCTACACCACAGAGTAACACGTTAACTTTAGGGTCCCGAAGAGCTCCAGGTGCCCCGAACCCCTTCAGTTTCTCCGCTACCGTGTTCTGTCCTCAAGTTGCCTTGCTCTCAGGGTTTCTACCTTGCAAGCCCGGAGCATGTCTGCAATAGCACGGCGACTGAGGTTGGCTGTGGCAATGACGTCTTCCTGGCGACACGAGTTGCCAGCAGCAACAGCTTTGGCTGTTGCCATGGTGATTCCCTTGGTCATTCGGATGAAATCTTCTGGGGTAGAAGTCTTGGCAGGTGGTTCCGGCGAACAGAAGACCTGTTGGGGCAGAACGGGGGGGAAACGTTTCACAGTGAGACTAACACAGTGCAGCGCTTGGGTAATTTGGTTCATCCATCCACGTGTTCAGTCAGCAAGCAGTCACTGAGCACTTATTGGAGGTCAAGTCCTTGGAAAAGTTCACACATTCACAGCTGATATAATAGCAGGCAGCTGGTCATCATTTCTGGCTGAAGGGATTGGGGAGGGTTTGTGTGAGATTAAAGCAGCAGCTTTGGGGGTGGATTTTTCATTCCATCTCAAAACTAGACTAAACTGAACTACAGAGAAGCCCTGAAGCCGCTGAGGGGAGGCTGGAAAGAACTGGGTCTTCAGAGGTCTAGGTAACAGGAGAGTATCTCAGGGAAACGGCAGGGCGGGAATGACCAGGGTATCAGGTGGGAGAGTTTGAAGGGATGGCGGAGAAAAGGTTGTTGGGGCCTTGACTATCAGACCAAGGAACTTAGGACTTTTTTTTTTTTTGCTGCTTTCTTTTTAGGACTTTACATAATACACAAAAGTAATAAAAATACTTACACTCTGGTTTTGAAGGCAGGCAGAAGGCAAGCAGACAAGCAGAAAACTAGAGACTATTATTTGAGCTACGAAGGAACATAAAGAGGGTGCTGTGCAGAGAGAGAAAGATGAGGTCCTGTTTCAGACAGGTGGTCAGGGAAGGCCTCTCTGAGGAGCAGACATTTAGGTCAAAGCCTGAAGGACTGGAAGGAGCCAAGTGTTCAAAAAGCTGGAGAAAAGCAAGTGTGAGGGCCTAGAGTGGGCAAGAGCTGACAGAGTGCGATGGCCTGGGGTGCGGAAAAGGAAGAGAGGGGTAGGACGGGTTTGAGGAAGCCAGCAGGGGCCACGGGAACAGGGTGGCAATGGCAGAGAGTGCGAATTCTACCACAGGAGCCAGGGCCATCGCTAAAAAGTTTTAGGCAGTGAAATGACATAATTTATATTTTAATAAGATAATCCTGGCTGCTTTGTAGAGAAAACGTACTGGGGAGGGGGTGGGTGCAGAAGCAGGGAGGTAAGATCAAGGCTACAGCATGAATACAACTGCGGACTGATCGTCCAGACAGGCGGTGGCAGCAGAGCTGGGAGAGGAGAAGGTCAGGTCAACAGGCAGCGCCAGCAAGAACTGCTGACGGGCCGAGACGTGGGCAATGAGACAAAACGTTACAGCTGGAACTGAGTCACTAAAAGGTGACGTTCACTGAGATAGGAAGGACCAGGGAATGGCCAGGTTTGGGAGGCAGAAAGTTGAAAGCTTCAGTGTGGACATCTGCAAGGAGAGGTGAAAACAGAGTATGGGAAAGATGAACTCAGAAGTGAGAAAGATTAAGCAGGAGAGATGAGGTTGACGGAGACTAAAGGCAGGGAGACTGGTGAGGAAACAGGTACCACAGTCCCAGGAGGGAGGGCGAATGAAACCCTGAACGGGAGTGCTGGCTGGGACTGGAGAGGAGTGCGAGGAAAAGCGAGCAGGGAAGGGGACTTGGAAGGACTTGGCAATAGCCTGGATACGGCGAATGAGACAGGGAAGTCAAAGGTGACCGAGGGGCATCCTCATGACTGGGAGGCTGCTACCACCATTAACAGGAAGTGGTGTGCCAGGAAGAACAGCTGGTGCTGGTGGGAAAGCACTGAATCTCGTAGGTAAAGTCAAGTACGCCACTGAAGAGAACTCAGCTCGGAACTGGAAGTCAACTTCTTAGAGCACAATAATGCGAGTGGTTGGACTTGCAACGAGAACACAGAAAGAGGGCTATTTGTACAATTTGGAAAGGCCTGGTTTACTCTGTTGAATGTGATTCAATGACGACTCTAGAAGAAATGTTAGGCAAGAGAAACAACAGTGTCAAGAAAGCCAAAGGGGGGTGGGATGGGCAGGGCAGGGCAATGGGGGGAAAAATGGGGACAACTGTACTTGAACAACAATAAAAAAAATTAAAAAATGAAAGAAAGAAAACCAAAGGAAGGCCCCGGCCAGGAAGTTCATCTGGTTAGAGCGTTGTCCCAATATGCCAAGGTTGTGGGTTTGTCTCTTCGCTACTTCCTTCCTCCCCCCCACCCCTCTCAAAAAAGAAAAAAAAAAAAAACAAAGAAAAAATCTCAGAGAGAGGCTTATACCACACTCAAATGCTCTGGAAATGTGTGAAGAGGATGAAGGCCAAGGGACCACTAAATGTGACAACTAGCAGGCCGCTGGTGACGGGAGAAAGCGGCAGTGCGGCGGTGAAAGGAGAGAGCCGTTGAGTGGTAAAAAGGTGCAGAGGGAAGACCCAAGTGCAGCTCACTTAGGAAGTTTGTCCACGAGCAAGAAGAACGTGTGGGACTGTGTGCGGTCTGTGAATACTCGTGAGGTGCAGCCTCCCAGTCTAGCACGACCCCTCTCTCTGACTCGAGGGCCTGGTGCCCCCAACTCGCGCTCACCGCCAGCTCCTGCCGTATGTGTTCTGTGGTTGCCTCCAGGGCCCGTGTGCCTTTGGTAGCCTCGTCTTCCACAGCTTTCACAGTCTTGAGCAATGATGTCACATTGGTCACCATCACCTAGGGGTGTCAGAGGGGCAGGAGAGCGGGTCTCGTTAAGGAACAGGAGGAGGCACGCTGACCTACCCCCTTTTCTGAGGTTGCTCTCATCCCTCGAACCTTGGCAGAGTTCTTGAGCTGCCACACAGCAGGGTCATCCCCGACTTTGCCAGCTGCAGCCTTTGTTGCACTGATGAGGTCTCCCAGGGCCTTGGCCACATCTTTCACTGCATTGATCAGCACCACCTGTGAGACGGCAGCAGCTCTGGTCCGTGGGAGTTACACGGGGAAGAGGAAGTGGATCTGGCTGGAATCAGGGCTGTCAGGTAGATACCTGCGTCTCAGGGTCCTCGGATCCCAGGCTGGCTGCACCCAGCTTCACCACATCGGCGAGGCGGGTGATGGTGGCCACAGACGACTGCGCGGCCTGTGCCAACTTCTCCTGGCTCCCAGCTGCATTCTGCACCAGGACCTTGGTGTCTTCCACCAGCACCTTTGCAGTCTTCAGAATTCCCTCCCTGAGGGAGGGCCCAGCCTAGTCAGGTACCCCATTCCTCCAGCCTCTTCTGGCCTCACCCCACCCTGCCTCCCTGAGGCCCCATTTCCTCCTCACCTGTGGTCAGCAAAAGTTTCGGCACCCTCACGGTTGAGTGTGCCGGCAGTAGCAAACATGATGGTGGTGTCCAGGTCGGCAATGATGCCGGACACAGCACTGGCCGCCGTGATGCAGGCCTGGGTGCCGCGATTCCCAGCTTGGAGTGCAGCCAGCACATGGGAGACCTGGGAGAGGGAAGTCACATCATGACTGGCAGGTGCCATGTGAAATGCAAAGGTCACTGGGTGCCTGGGAGAAGGGACAGAGGAGAGTGCTGGGACAGTTGGAGGACAGGAAGGCCTGCAAGGCTGGAGAGCCAGTCCCCCAGTCTGCAGGGATAAGCACAGTCGGTCACCTTTTCTGAGACTCTCCGGGCGCACTCTATGAGCTCCTTCTTGGTGTAGGAGTCACTGGGGCTGCACTGCAGGGCGCCGGCCTTGGTGACCAGAGCAGAACAGCCATGCCCCAGCTCCTGCACCCGATGCTTGATGTGGGCACCTATCTGTAAGCAGATAGGAAAGGAGATGGATTTTACCAGAAGCACTCGGACAGTTCCACTGGGCTTGGAAGAGTCGTTAAGTACCTAAAAACATGCGTTGTAGCACACAGACTTTCCCTGTTTCATACCCTTGCGGCAGGAGGTCACTCCCACACAGGGATAATAATAGCATGTGGGCATCAGCTGGTGCGGACTGTATTAAGCACAGTGAGCAGGAGGGGGGAGAAGCACCTTATGCTGGAGTATTTGAATCGGAGGGCCAGGGATTACAATTTGGCCTCTATGCAGTTGTGAAGGGTTTGGGGATGGGGAATGGACGTATCTTGTTGAGATCCAGTTACTTGCTTTCTTGGAAAGCCAGGAGCTTAGGGAAGGAAGGGCTTCCCGGCTCTGCAACAAGGCGGAAGTAAGAGGGGAACAGACTTGCAGCGGAACAGAGCCGCAGCCCCAGGCCCAGAGGAGACTTGGCAGAGGCCGGAGCAGGGGACTGGGAAATCCTAGGTCCTGGGCTGCCTACTTTGTCCCTTAACTGAAGGCTCTGAACCCATCCCTACACAGAGCTCTGGTCACTCTTTAGTGGAGTGGACCTGCAGGTGTGTCCCCATCTACAAAAGACCAGAGGGAGTGTGGGAGGGAGAGCCCAGAGGCTGACATGCCGCTGGGGTCTCTGTGAGGAGCAAGGGGGAGGTCAGAGCTGCCTCCACGCTCACCTCTTCATTCTCGGCAGCCACAGCCGCAGGCTTGGCCTGCGAGGCCAGCCGGCCGTAGTCACTGGTCAGCTGGTTAGCGAGAGGGCCCAGCTCCTCCGGGCTTGTGTTTGACTTGGTTACCTGGTAAAAACAGAAAAGGTGAAGTTATGTCCAAACTCAGCTCCCCAAGGGTAGTCCTCTTATACTCTCCCGAACTCACCATCTCCTGAACGGTGACGGCAATGGCCTTGGCTGTCCGCACCATAGTAGTCTGGTAATCCACAAAGGAACCTTCTGGTTCACCCATGGGTCCTTCATCTAGCTGAGGGGGGAGAGTGAGGAAAGGGGAAAGATCGCCATGGTCTCCGCCACTGTGCTCAGGAACCCTGGCCCAGGGCAGCCTCCGTGTCCACAGGCACCCCCAGACTCTCACCTGGTTGATGGCCTGGGTGATGGAGTCCACCATGCCACCGACGACCCCAGCGGCACTGGCTGCCTCGTTGAGGGTTGTTGTCAGGTCCTCCACAGCCTCTGTCATCATCTGCACAGCCTCTTCCAGGGCTTCTTGGGTGTTAGCTGCTTGCTGTGGGTTGGAGTTAGTGAGTGAGTGTGTGCAGGGGTCCTGTTCCTGCTTCTCATACCCCTATCTAGTAGCAGCCCCTCCCTCCCAGCCCTCGATACCTTGGGGTTGCCACCAGCCTCCTTGGCTGTGTACAGCAACTGCAGGGCAGACTCTGCCAAGGTTTTCGTCTGGTCCAGGAGTGCCATCTGCTGTGGGTGGCTCAGGGTCTTGGAGGCAGCGCCCACTGCAGCCAGGGTGAGCGGCTCAAAGTACTGGGCCATCTGGGACACCTGAGGCAAAGCATTGGAATGGGCGGGGATCAGCTGGGCCAGGTACCCTCTCCCGCCCTACCCCGGGGCTCCCCTCTTGTCTCCAGATACCTTGTGTCCCAGCTGGGAGGCTTCAGCCCGGGCAGCACTGGCCAGAGGCTCAATAAGATGGGAGATTTCCTGCACTGCAGTGAGCATCTGAGTGTGCAAGGCCTGAGGAAGAAGCAGACGTTAGCCCTGTGACCTGGAATAAGACCCTCCACTCCCACAGGGCCCCACACCTCCTTCCACACCAAACTAATGAACCCCCTTGGCATGTTCCAGAAGTCCCTCTGAAGCCCATTCCTGAATCCCATCTTCAAGACTGCCCTCTCTCTTTCCAGACACAACCCTTCACGTAAGCTCCCTCCCCCTTACCTCTTGAGAGATTCCCTCACGGGGAGCAAGCTGCTGGCTGACTGCAGCAAGGGAGGCCTGGTCTAGGTCCCGTAGACAGCTGTTCAGAGCTGCAATGGCCGTCTCACACTCTAGCTGGCCTGGGGCCTTGTCCCTGCAGATACATCACAGGCTCCAACACCAAGAATATCCCCTTGAAACAGAGCCAGCCCACCTATCCCGTGTCCCCCAAATCTCGGACAACAGGGTCCTCCCACACCATCCCATCCACTCGCACCTAGGCGCCCGCCCCTCCGGTCTGCCACAGGGCATGTCCCCCATGACCCTGGTTCTCCACATCCCCTCAATACCTCATGCTTGTGATAAGCTTCTTAATGGAGTCTGAGACAGTGCGGGAGTGGCCAGCCAGCACCGACCAGCGCGGTGGGTCCCGGGGATTGACCGCCAGGGCCCGGGCCGTCTGGATCAGCCCCCCGGCGCTCTCCAGCATTGTCTTGGCAGAGCTCACAATGGGCTCCATGGCGGCCCGGCCCTGGGGAGAGGGGCGGAGGGAGGTGAGTCTCCCGGCTCCCAGGGAGACAGGGTGGCGGTGGGCCCATCACTCCTCCCTTTGCATTTGCCACCTCACCTCAGGGCTGATCTGGGCAGGAATGCTGGCGAACTCAGGGTTGGATGCAAAGGCACTCAGGTTGTCCACCGCCTCCAGCAGCGGGGCTGTGGCTGCTTGGCACTGGGCACGGTTCTCCTCGGTGAAGGCCCCGTCCAGCGCCTGCCGTGGGTGACAGAGGGGCCCTCAGGGTGGGCTGTGGGCACAGGAGGTGGAGCCCGGGTCTCCCTCCTGGGCTTAAAGGTGCGGGGACAGGCTGGTGATGACCAGCACAGATGGGAAAGGGCTCAGGCTCGGGGAGGAATCTGGTAGACAGTCTCGGGGAAGAGTGGGGGGGTCTCAGGGGAGAGAAGCCTGGACAGGTCGGGGAAAGGCTGAGATCTGAATGCTGGGAACCTTGATGGTCTTGACAAGATTGGCTGTGCTGTTGGCCACCTCCTTGGCCGACTGTACAAACTGGCGCTTGGCAGTGGGATTGGCGGTGCGAGCAGAGGCCAGGCGGCAGCTGTTGCACAGTGCAGAGGTGTGTTTGGCCACAATGGTGGCTGCAGAGAGCACCTGGAGACAGACGGGTGGATAGGCATGAGGTGGGCAGGAGGGGAGTACACACACCCGGAGAGGGGTCCGTGTTAGGTTGGGGGACGGAGAGCGATACCTTTGGAAGTCTAATTAGGAAACACAGGGTTGCTTGAAAAATCAAGATTTGGGAGACAGAGAGACCCAAAGATGAGGGAGAGGGGGAATGAAAGACAGACACACTAACGGAGACATTCTAATGCTGTCAGTAGGAGAGTGAGCTCAAACATCTACAGCGGAGTCGTGAACTCAGGAGTAGCTGAAGGAATGATGAGAAATGTGGTGAGAAGAGACAGTTACCCAAAGAGAAGCCGTGGGTGGCAGGTGAGAGATGGCTCTCGCCCTCGCTCCCCCACAGCCTGCATCTCCCTCCTTCCCCACAGGGCCAGCCCTCCTGGCCCGGGACCCTTCCCCAGACGTGCCCGTGGCACCTGCTCCCGGAGTTACCTGGGCCTGGGTACAGCCAGGCTCCCCCAAACTCTGACAGGCCATCTGAATTGCCTGGTTTGCACGGGCAAACTGCGTGGGCTCCACCAGCCCTTGCTGTCCTGCTTGGCTGTTGGGGTCAGAGACACCAACCAGGTATGCAGCCTGGGGAGAGAGAAATTTGGGGGTGAGAAATAAAGAATGTTCCTCAGGTAGGAATCAAACAGTGGTAGTGGGGACAAAGGAGGGTAGGGGTAAGTTTAGTGACTGGGGTCTGCGAGAGTGGAGGCATTAACAAACTATACAGACTAGGTATTAACAAATTAAAGAAGCTATCAAACAATATTAACAAAGTGATTAATTATTAACCAATTAAACCATTTCTAATAAGTTATTAATAAACAAAGGTATCAACAAACTACAGTGGCACTATAGAAAGCTCCCCACCCCTACCCCAGGCATGCAAAGCCTCTTCTAAAGACCCAATTCTAAAACCACGGAGGATGTTAGGCTAATTAACATTCGCAACACCCCCAAGCTTCAGAGATCTGGAAAGAGGGAAGAGGAATGTGTGTAATGGTTGCCAATTTTTTTTTTATGACTGGAAGACCACCATAAGGTTCGATTCATTCTTCATCACATGATGGCTTTGCTTTTTCCCCGTTTTGCTCTTCCGGAAATAAGTCAAGCCACACAGAGCAGACCACCAAGCGGGAAAGGACAATGGAGGGACGGGGACTAAGGGAGCTAGATGGCAGGCTTTCAGGGAAGCAGTCTGAGATGATAAACTCAGTATTAAGCCAGTATTAAGGCTCATATAATATTAAGCCAGTATTAAGAATTCATATGCTAAAGCAAAATACTCTTAATGCTAATGATTGTTTTATAGCCTATAATGTAGAAAAAAAAGCAAAGTTAAGTGGTAACTCGGGTTACTGGAAATTTAGCCACTGGTACTATTTTAATAAGTAATAATTATGTGAAAAAATTAGCCCACACCAAGGAAGCCAGGGCTGGAAGAGGGCCACAGCTTGGGTGTAAGCATGACCCGAAGTGCCCGGGTCTGGGTGAAGTGATTGGAACCACTGGTGTTCCCGATTACTGACACATATCTGTACACCAGGGGGATGAAGAACCCCCGTTTCCATGTAGCTGGCTTTGCAAACGGAACGTGAGCGTCAGGCTGAGAGGAGGTGGAGACGGGAAAGCAGGGCATCCCAGGAACCATCGGGAATAACCTGGGCCGCCGCCTCGGTGAAGCCACAGAGAGCCTTGGAAGCTGTGGCGATGGCCTCTCCAAACTCCGGCAGGTTCCCGTTCTTGGCATTTTGGGAGATGCCAGTCATGGCTTCGCCCAGAACCTAAGGACCAGAGGGGGTCAGGAGGGTCAGGTCCTGCCATTGGCGGGGCGGAGCAGCCCCTGGTTAGCTCCGTCATCCTGCCCTCTGCCCTCCCAGGCTCCCGGCTGCACTCGCCTTTGAGTTCTCCATGACACTGTCCAGGCAGCCAAAGTAGGACATGTCACTGATGGGCTGGACTGGGTTCTCCAGGAGTTCCCGGACCGTCTGTGTGCGTGGAAAGCAACGTAAGACCCTCCCTCGCCCCAAACCCAGAACGCCTTCCTCCAACCCCACTGTGCGAAGCGCCCACCTCCAGTTCTCGCAGCGCATTGTCACACTCCTTCTGGCCTGGCGCCTGCTGGGTGCACATGGTGATGAGCTGATTGATGCTGTCGGTCACCGCCCTGGGAGGGACAGGCAGTTGTGAGAATGGGTGCACAGGTCATCTTCCCAGGCCCTATATGCATGGGAGTCTCTAGCTATTTCCCTTTGTACGGGACTGCCTGTAAGCCAGGACACCTCATGAAACGCCCCTTCCCCAGTCTCTCCAATGGGACTAGGCTGGGCTTCCCAGCCCCTACTCACCGGGCAGCTGCAGCCAGCTGACTCTTGAGGTTGGGGGAAGTGGGGTCTGTGGACAGGGCCTTGGCAGCCAGAAGAAGTTTGCTTGAAGACATGGAGATGCCCTTCAAGTTGGACACAACCTGGGCCCGGTCCTCCTGGCTCTGTCAAAAGTGACGAAGTCAACACATTGTCCGGTCCCTTCTTACCTGTCTCTAAAGGGGATCTTCTGTCCCGGACACTCAAGTACTGCTGGAGAGTAGGGAGAGGAGGAAGCCAGGAGCAGAGCTCCATGGTCACAAAGGTGCCTCCTATCTAAACCTTGACCCAGACCCTGTGCCTCTTCATACCGGAGCCTGTCCTGCCATCTCCACGCCAGCTTCCAGAAAGGTGCTGAAGTCCTGTCCAAATCGACCTGAAGCTCGAGCCAGGTCCTGAGGGGTCCCCCGAGAGGCCTGCACCAGTTCTGTGGCTGCCTGATTCAGTCCAGCAGCAGCTTCATTCAACCGGCTCTGAGCTTCTTGAAATGTGCCGGTGCTGGGGGGAAGCTGCGGGGTCAGTGAGAAAGTCAGATGCAAGAACGTGAGGAGGGACGTGGTCAAGGAGGGCTGGGTCAAGGGCCTAGAGCCCGGAAGCGATGAAAGGGAGTACATCTGAGAAGTCAGGCTCCAGGAGAGGTGTGGAGATGCAAGGAGAAGGTCGGCGTTCGGCCCTACATCCCCCCACGCCCCGAGTCCTCCTACCGAGTCGCTGAGGAGGCGCTTGCTGGCATCCCCCACTGTTCTCAGGGCATTATCCACGTCTCGCTGGCCAGGCAGGCAGCTGACACAGCGGTTCAGGGCCTGGGTCACTGCTTTAGCCACCTGAGGTAGAAAGCAGATGGGGCGTTGCCAAAATGGAAAACAATTTGGGAGGTTCCCTCCTCCACCCACAGGCACGAGAGACCAGTGCTCCACTGCCCCTGAAAGGGAAACGGGAATGGGGATGTTGTAGCTGAGCAGGCTGAAGGTAGGGTGTCCAGTGACAGCGATCAAACTTCCCAAACCCGGTGTCTGGCTGGGCCTCTGCCGCAGTCTAGCTGAGACACTGCTGTTGGGATGGAGAGAAAGGGCGGGGCCCAGGGAGGAGAGCTTGAGAGCGACCTGAGAAACCATTCCTCTGTCAGTGCCCACGAGGCTTTGCCCCCACTGGAGTGGGCCTTCTGATGGGATCTGGGGGAGAGGGCGGAGTGGGCCCCTCCCCAATACTTGACCTGGGCGAGCCGCTGCTGGCTCTCAGGGTCCCCTGGATGGCCGGTTGCCTTCTTTGCCTCCTCGATGAGGCTGCTGGCCTTGTCCAGCACATCACTGGCTGTGTCGAGCACAATGGCCTGCACTGCAGGATCTGACGTCAGGGCAGCTACACCCCTAGCGGCCTGGGCCAGCGACCGAAGCCCGCCTGCCACATCCCGTGCTGCAATACCTGGGGAGACAGGAGAGGAAGGAAGGGGGAAAAAGCGCTTTCATCACCAGTGGCCCTGATTCCAGTGGTTTCCTGTCAGGCCCTGTCCCTCATTCACCTCACCATACCCACATACCTGCATAATTCTCATTGCCCTGGGCAACCTCCCCCAGCAGCTGGGCAATGGCGGAGCTCACTGCTTTGGTGCTGTTGCCTAGGTCCTGGGCACATTTCTCCATCTGGGGATACAGAGGGAGTCTCAGGGCGGGGCTCAGGAACAGGAGAAACTGGGAAAAGGGAACTTGAGAAGCTGCTTGGGGACAGCCGGCAGTTTTAAATGAGGTTTTTGGCAGCTCTGGGGCATAGATGGGAAGAAAGACTTCAAGGTTTAAGTAAGAATGAGGTCTTGCCCTGGCTGGTGTGGCTCAGTTGGTTGGAGCACCATTCTATAAACTGAAAGGTCATGGGTTCAATTCCCAGTCAGAGCACATGCCTACATTATGGGTTGGGTCTCTGGTTGCATATGAAAGGCAACCAATCAATGTTTTACACATGGATGTTTTTCTTCCTCTCTTTCTCCCTCCCTTCCCCTATCTCTACAATCAGTAAGCATGTCCTGAGGTGCAGATTTAAAAAAAAGAACGAGGTCTTAAGAATACTTACCGTCTCCCCAGGTAAGGGTTTAAGCTTGCCATCTCGAGCTGCGGCCTTCACCTCCTGCAGGTCTCTCTCTAGGTTTTGCACCACACTCAGGGCAGAATCCATCTCCAGAGGCCCACATGCTTCCTGAGCCTACAGTGACATGGGAATTCGGGGTGTAGGAGGCATTGCTACGTCTTACTGATGCCTCAGGTTAGGGAATTATCCCTGTTTCAGGTTATCGCGCAGATTCCCCATTATCCCAGGACTCCACCCTCATCTTCCAAAAATAAAGGCGGCCCCCATACCTTCTGGGCAGCAGTGCGGAGCTCAGCCAATGCGGTGCCAAGGTTTTTAGCACACTGACTCAGCTGCATGGCCGAAGCCTGGTCCTGAATTGTGGGCACTGAGGCCTTCGCAGCTGCCACCATCTTCCCACCTGGCTGTTGGGGAATAGACAGGCAGATGAAGGGTATCATCCTCACTCTGGGCTTCGTACAGGAACTAATGACAGTCAGGATGTGGTGAGCACTGGGGCTCAGGACTGGGACAGAGGCTCTTGGTGGAGATTTACATGCTGGGAGCTCTAGGGGACTTGGGAGGGCAGGAAAAGTCTGGTCTGAGAGGTGGGTAAGGGTGTCTTGCCTGAAGGAAGCTCTGGCTGGCAGCAATGAGGGCTAGCTGGGCACTGGGACTATCCGGCTGAGCTTGGCTCCCTCGGACGCCCTGCACCAGCAGTGGAATCTGCTCTGCCACAGCCTGCAGATGAAAAAGTCATGAGAGTCACTCCCCCGAACGGGCTGGGGGAAAGTCCCTCTCCTCCCACACCTCCTCCCACACACTTCCCGGAGTCTCACCTTGCAGCTCTGCACCAGCAGGGGCTGGGGGCCAGCAGAGACCTTGGGGGTGGAGGCTGCATGTTGAGCCGCAGCAATGGTCTGCGTAGCAGAGGCTGCGGCCTGCTTGGCCGCGTGCTGTGAGGACAGAGTTGTCAGGACAAGCTCCAAGCATTCCCAAACCCAGTCCCTGGCTGACCCAGCCCATGCCATCCTCCAAGGAAATAGTAGGGGACCTCTCTCCACACATCCCTCCGAGTTTCAGTCCCCCCACAGCACCCACACTCTCTGGCTCCTGGTTTGTCCCTCAGCCTCACCTCCAGGCGCTGCACCAGCTTTTTCTTGATGGCATTCTGCGCGGCCACGTTAGTTGCCATGCGCAGGCCCTCAGCTGCCTCCCGCAGCCGCTGCTGCTGCTCTTCGCTGTCAGGGTGGGCGGCTGCTCCCTGCGAGGTGGGAGACAGACAGTCACGGCCTGGCACCCCTGCGGACCCTCCATAAGCTCTGCTCCAACCCTCCAGACTCAGACCTGTCTCCCGGAGTCACCTCTAATATCCCCACTAACAGGCAGTGACCACGAACATGGGCATCACAGGCAGGTGAATGGGAAACCGTGTGTGGACCCTGGCTCCCCTTTGGGGAAGGGACCATGTTTCTCCCCCACCTCCCCACAAAATATCACTAGCAAACAGGGGGTGAGCTGGACTCTCTGGAACAAGGAGGATGCAGTTTAGAACAGGGATTTTAGAGTTACCACAAAGCAGGAAACCTGACTGTTCCTGCAAACAAAAATACCCCAGAGCCCAGTGGATCCTGGGAGTCTTTTGGTTTCTTCCTGATGGTCCTCTGCACCCTGTCCCTGTGTCCCACTGCCTTGTCTCTGCAGTACTAGTGGTGGAGGCCCTGGGACTGAGGTTCAGGTGCATTCACAGGAGAGACCAGGAAGCAGAGGGACCCCAGGCTGGGGGTGGCAGGGAAAAGAAAGAACAGCAGACCATGGACTTAGAGGAAGGAAAAGGGTACGGCTGCCAGCCAGTCCATGAGGACTCTGGGAATCATACTGGCGGGAAGCCCGGGCCACCGTCCACTGGCAACTTAGGGACACGTTTTCTTCCTAAGTGCTCCTGTCCTTGTTCTCCTGTATTGTCTGCTTTCCCCGTATCTCCCCCATGTGAGTGTGACCACCGGGGCTGGTCTGCTTCCCTGTGGGGCCCAGTCTGGGAGTCTGCACAGAAGTCTCTGTACCTTGGCAGCCTCCACCATCTTGGCCGTGGCATCAGCCAGGATCTTGGCAGCGCTTAATAGCTTGCGGGAGTTCTCCAGATCACTCTCCCCTTCGGCGTCAGCCTTGATGGCGTTGACCAGGTCAGAGGTGGCTTGGGCCAGGATGCGGGCCTGTCGCACCATCTCACCTGAGGGGATAGGGCACAATCAGGTGAGGAAGCCAGGGTCACTGAGAGGGTGCCGGGGGTGCGGGAAATGGCGCAGATGAGGTAGAGGTAAGGCTTTTTGTAACAGTAGAGAGACCGGGAGAAAATTCTCGCATGACTTCCTTGGAGTTATTATTTTCTAGGTTTAGGATCTTGGAGAGAAACAGATTTCCTGGTGGGCTTTGATGGGTATTTTTAGCAAAGTCATGAGACACATTTTGTAAAGGCTTTTGGGGGTGATGGGTGGAGTAGAGTGGGGATGGTCATCTCCTACTAAGGCCGCTTCCCACTGGTTTTTCTATACACTGATATATTCTTTCAACATGCCACAGAAGGCAGAGCAGGGGTATATTCCTACGTTACAGACGGGGGACCCAGTCTTCTTTGCTGAGTCCTTAGGGGGAGGGGGCAGGCCTGCAAGGAAATGTCCAGTGGGCTTGGCAAGCCTCACTGGGGTTCTCTACCTTCCCAGGGGTGGGGTCCTTACCGGCATCACCCATGGAGCTGAAGATGTTCTCAGTGACTGTAAGGATGGTGTCGGTGGCCTGGTCATAACGGCCAGCAGGCCCAGCCCCGGTGGCGTGGGCCCGCACATGCTGCAACAGCTCATTCAGGGCCTGTGTGACAGCTGTGGCTGCAGCTCCCACCCCCCGCAATAGCTGCCCATCCTCTGTCGCTGCCTGGGAGGCAGACACACAGCCCTCCACTGCTTTGGCTACGAGTCGTCCAGCCTCAACCAACTGCTCCTGGCAGACAGGTGAGCTGATTGTAGGCGCCACCACCTGTGGGCAAACTGAGTGTCAGAGACGTAGGCAAGGGAACAGAGTCATGAGGTGAGGTGTTGCTGGTGTTCCCAGCAGTAGCTGGGTTAGGGAATGAGGCCATAGGAGCCACAGAGATAGAATGAGAGGCTCCTGTGTGGGTGGCAGCATCACCCCTCAGCACAGGATAGAACCACCTTTGGGACTCACCTTGGTACAGGCCACCAGCTGGGAGGTGGACAGGGCACACTGTGTTGCTGCAGCAATAACCTGGGTCTGAAGCCCTGAGTCCTCTGTTCGCTGGGCCACACTCTTGGCCTTGAGGACCAGGGCAGCTGCAGCACTTGCCACGGCCTTGGCTAGTTGCATTAGCACCTCCTGTGAGAAAGGCGCAGTCAGCATGGCCTGAGACCAGGCTTGGGATCCCTGGACCCTTCTCAGAGGCGTAAGCTGGTTCATTATTCCCACTGATTCCAATCACAGGATAGTGTACGCAGAAGCAACCAGAACTACCCCAAACCCCTGCCTTCAGCACCCAGGAGGACAGAACCCCACCACAGAGCAGACCCACACCGACACCGAGAGAAACAGCCTACACCAAAGGGGCAAGTGTGCGAGGCGGATACACTCGGTCGGCCACGGGAGGGAGGACAGCATGGTCACAGTATGGCAGACAGAGGGGGTCCTTTGGGGGCCCCTCCCATCTCTAGCTTCTTTTCTCCATTTCCTCCCAGTCCTGGTTGGGAGCAGTCACCCTGGAGTCTGGGGAACCAGTCCCTGCACTGCCCTCCCCGAGCCCATTTCCCCAGCCCCGCCTCCCCATCTCCTGTCCTGTTCTGCTCCACCAGGAGGCTGGGGGAGAGGTGCAGAAACGAGTGTATGCGGCTCAGAGGACAAAGCTGGGAAGGCCCAGGCCAGAGGCCGTTACCGTGGGGGGATCGGGGTGAGATCGAACCCCAGACCCTCTGGGTGCACATATCTGCATGGGAAATCCAGGATGACAAGTCAGTGAGGAAAGTGGCATGGGGTGGGGAGGGGAAGCTAGAGGAACAGTGCCCCGAGGGTGGGGAGGTTTAAAGGACTGGAGGTGGTTTAAGACGTCCTGGAGTTAGGGCCAGGGCTACATATGGGAAAGACAGGGAAATGATGACAGGTGGCTAGAACATGTTAATTTGGGCCAAGAGTGAACTAGTAGGTTAAGTTTGGAATCAGAGGTTCTGAATTCTCATCCCCTAAAAACAAAGTGGAGGTTCCCAGTATCATTCTTGGAAACAGGTTCACGTAGGCTGGGAGTGCTCAACTCATAATAGGACTAGGAGCTAGATGCAGGATCAGAAGTCACCTCCTAAAAGGTGGGGTTCTGGGGGTTGGGTAAGTCACCAACCTGGAAGTGGGGGTCAGTATCACTTTCCCCAATTTGCTGCAACAGCTCCCCACTGGCCTGGCCCACGTTCCCAGCTGCTTGCAGCAGGTTCTGACGGGGCTGTGGAGAGTGAACACCAGTCAGAAGCTGCCAATCCCTGCCCACAAGCCCAGGGGTCCTACGTGCCCAGGGGTCCCACACTTCCATCCTGTGGCTGGGACGGCCCCCTTTTCCTTGGGCTCGAACCCTCTGTCCTCCCTAGTGCCACCCCTGTGGCCCCCGACCTCAGCACTGGCAGGCTGGGCACTGCGCAGCAGTTCGGACACTGCCCCCGCCAGGCCCTTCGCCGCCTGCAGCAGGGGACGGCCACTGCCGCCTTCATCCTCCAGCAGGGCAGCGAGCAGCTTCACACCGCGGGACATCTCCGTCAGGTTGGAGGAGATGGTGGTGACGGCACAGCCCACCGCGGTATAGTCTGTCTCTGCAGGGTCCCCTGAGGGCAGGAAGAGGAGCGGAGCGTGGGTGAGGCACAGGGCAGACTAGACAGCAGACTGGGAGGAGGGCAATCACAGACAGTTAGTCACACACTCAGCCCGAGAAACACGCACACACAGTCCCTTCTGTGAGTCAAGGTGCAGTCACACCCAAGCCAGTCACACGCGTGCTTGCACGTGCTCGCCCTCCCCCCATCCCACCACACACACGTTTGCTTGGCGTCCAGCCCACCTGCGGTCAAGTTCACCACGGAGGCAGTCCCAGCTGTGATGGCGTCTACCTGGGAGTGGATCTCATGCTTCGATTCATCCATCTTGTTCTTCCGCCAGGCCTTAGAGGCCTGAAAGAGAAACAAACCTCAAGGTCTGCTGTTCCAGGGAACCCTGACCTCGCTCCTCAGAGTCCCAGCCGCAGCACCGCTGCCCTCTCCTCCGTCCCACACTCACAGCGTCCTGGCCCAGAGGGGGCAGCGTGTCGAAGTCGTCCAGCGTGGCCTGAGCAGCCTGCACAGCCTGCATGCTGGAGTTGATGGTCCCCGTGAGTGCCTGCTGAGCTGACGTCTACGAGGAGAGGAGCAAGAGGGAACGTTTAGAGGAAGGGGAGGGTAAAGGAGCACCTGAGGCTCGGGAGAGGCGTACAGACAGGCCGGGGAGAAGCCTGCCTAACTTCTGGCTGGGCCCGACTGAGGCGAGGGGAGGCCTCGTGCTGTGGGGGCCGAGGGGCACTCTCACCAGCGGAGGCATGTGTCCTCGGTGCATCCGGCCGCTGGTGATCTGCTGCTGGGCGGGGGGCATGCTGCCCACCTGGAAATTCTCGGGACCGGAGGCTCCGGAGCGCATAATGGCAGGCAGGGCCACCGAGCCATGCTCCACTTTCCCCACCCGGTTGTACTGCTGCTGAAGGACTGTCGACCTAGAGAGGGGACACACGGAGGAGCACTCTGGTCATCCTCCTCTCGCCCCCTCCCGCCGGCTCTTCTGCCTTCGCAGGCCCTGGGGTCTGGGGGGGGGGGGTCTGAGGTCTCCTTACAGCCTTTGACGCGCTAGAGAGCCATTCTGAGGGTTCCACACCCCCCACCAGTCTTTGGAGGCAAGGCTCGCCTTCCCCGCCCCTGAACCATGAGATCAGCCCTGTTCCCTTCGTACTTTTTGGGGGACACCGAGTCCTCTAGCATAGTAGACTCCTCATCTCCTTCCAGCCCAAAGTGGTCTTTGCTTTTTTTCTGTAGAAAGGAAAAAAGAACAAGAGTGAGGGAAAGGCCACTTTCTCCGATCAGCTGTTTTCCGGGACTGGGTCCCCGTTTCTAACGGACTAGCTTGGAGAACAGGGGAGGGAAGGGAGAGAGCCAGCGTGGGGGTGGGGCAGGCGGTGTTCACCTTCTTCAGGATGATGTCAATGTAGCCGGCAATGAGCTGGGCGATCTGCTCGCCCTCTGTTGTCTGTACTGAGTAGTAGCCATCTTGGTAGTCCCCAAAGTCCTAAGGTGACAAGGTGGCAGCTTAGAGGAGAAGCTTAAATCCATGCAGGATGGAAAAGGGCAGGACGGGAGTCCCAAGGTTGAGGCGATGAGGGTTTCTTCCCACGCCGACAGCCCTCTAGGGCGCACCCGCCTCATCCCGTTCCTCTGTTTCCATCCATCTCCCATTTCTCTATTTCCCTCCTTGGAGGGACAGATTTTGTTTCTGAGGAGTGGTCTTTATGCTACACGTGCCATTTGGGAAATCTCTCCTCTCAGGATAATAAAATTAGGAGGACACTAACGTTTTCCATTAAATGACCACACCTGAAGGTTGGCACCAGTATTGAAAAGGGAAAACCAGCGTTCACTAATTTCCGTCATTGGGGCACTTCACCAAGTTGGCATCGGCTTTAATGCTCAACACCAGAACATAAAGCCAGAGGGGACCGGCACAGGGCATAGCTGCTGCTGAAATAGGGGAGGCATGCTTTCCTGTTACTTTTCCCCTCCCTCTCCTCAGTGTCCTGTGATCTCAGCTTAACGTTTACAGTTTTGCTGTTGATTTTGAAGAATAAGTTTAATTTACACATCACTCAGCTCCCCAGGAGCTTCTCCTCTGACCGCCACGATCCTGCAGCGGTTCCGAGTCCTCCCTGTTCTCTGGAGTCGCAGCTGTGCGCCTGCCCCGAGGGAAGCGCGAAGGCCCCTGTGGCCACCCCTTCTCAAAAGTCCCAAGCACTTCCCCTCTGAGCCCCCGGGCTCACCAGGGTGAAGCTCTTGGGAGAGGCAGCCCAGCGTTTGATGTTGGTGAGGTTCCACTCCTGGATCACCTCCTTCGTCTTCTCGTCCACTCGCATCACACACTCCTTGGTGATGCCCAGCAGCCTGGGCACCAGCTTGTTCTTTCCTTTCATCTTTTCCTGTGAGGCAGAGGTTACCGCTGGGGTTGTAGGTCAGAGGTCGAATGAGAAGTGAACGGTCGAAGCAGATCAAGACCACAAGGGGGTGCTGAGGTGGGCAGGAGCACTCACTAGCACGGGGGTCCCTGGTGCTACTTCGGGGAAAGGGAAGCGGGGGAAGTACAGAGAAGGGAGGGAAGCAGGGGCAGAGAATGGACAGCGGGCCGCTTTCCACAAGGCAGAGAACTGGACTCTCAGGGGATGCTAGGAACTGACTGAGGGCAGGGTTAGCCTTTCGAACAGGGAAGAGTAGAAGTGGAAATAAGGAGGGCAGTAAGAAGGGCCCGAACCCACCTTGACCAGGAAGAAGGAGACTCCGTATGTTTTGAGAGAGCGGGCTAGCTTCACGTAGCGCACCTTGGCCTCAATCTCACTCATCTGCCCACAATTCTTGTGTGCCTGGAGCATGAAATGAGGACAGGTTTAGTAAAGCACGGGGAGGATAATATCACAGACAAGGAGTTCAGGTGGGATGTTGACTGTGGCAGAAGAGCATCGTGGGGACACGGGAAAGGTTAGGGAGTGCAGGGTATGGGGAACGAGGGGGTGAAGAGCTGGGGGCTGACAAAGGCTCCGCGAAAGCAAAGGTTCCAGGGGTGCAGTTAAGGGGCTTGCAGACATTCCGGGAATGTGAATGGACAATGAGGAAGTAGAAGGTCCAATAGAAAGCCTTTTGGGCTGAATATCCAGAGTGGGGATAATACCTTACAGTTGTACAAAGACATACTTTTCACAGTAACTTCAGACATACAATCTCATTTGATCCTCCTATCAACCCGAGACAGGGCAGGTGCTGTTACTCCGTGTTAGAGGTCAACAAAAGAAAACAGTGTCGGGCTCCATGGCAAACGCAGTGATGGCGCTGCGACTAAGAGCCCAGGTCTTCTACTTTCTTTACTTTCTTGGCGCGGGAGAGGTGGGAGAACAGCTTGGTGGGTGGAAGCAGAGTGGAAGCAGGCGGGAAGGGGCGGGGTCCATTCAGTCAGGAGGATTAAGCAGCAAAGCTCCCAGGTCATCCCCAACACTTTTCCCTGTCCCCATTCACCTGGAAGATCTTACGCTCTCCCTTCTGCTTCACATACTCCTTGGGCAGGAAGTCCTTCAGGCTACACCAGAAAAGGGAGGGTCAGCATGGAGTGGGCAGCAGCAGGGGCATATGGGCCATGGACTGTGGGCCTAGGGGTGCGAGGACATGTCTGGGAGTGTTATCTTTGGGGAGAAGGGAGACTCTGAGGGAGCAGGGTCTGAACTGTCCCTGAAATAGAGGAGACAGAACCAGCTTATGAATGCAGCCCATGTCTCTCACTACAGGGAAGGGGACTGAGGGAACTTGAGTTGGAGGCCCAGTCCCTGAGAGAAAGAGGGTCAGGAGCATTACTTCGGGGAACCAGGAGCAGGAAAAGCTTGCTAGTGGGATGACCGTGACTGTAGGAAGCTGAGAAAGCCACGCCAGACTCTACATTCTGAGAAATGCCAGGGGATGGAAACTTGAGACTTTCTAAATCCAATGTTCCCTCTGCATAAAAATGTACGCTATTTCCCTCTGGCTACTGCAGCAAAATTCTTTAGAGAATCTCAAAAACATTTTACGCTTGCTTCAGATGCAGGTAGCGGGGCAGAGCTTTGAACTGTTTTATATCCCACATGGGGCCGGTAAGGAGATAATGGCTGATGGAAGCTGAAAAGGTACCCATGTGAGTCAAACCCTGGTGCCTCTGGAGGGGAAATGAGGTGGGAGGCCTGCGGTGGAGGCAGGACTACTGGGGTCACAAAGGCAGACGGTCCTGGGCCCGGAGGGGCTGTGAGTCACTCACTCGAGGAAGCCAGCCTTGTGCTTCTGCTCATTGTGGGGCCCAAACTGGATCTGGCACTGGAAGCCAGCAAACTCACAGGCCTTGTCAAAGGAGACAGGGTGGGAGCCATTCAGGATATCGTCTCGTGCCTGGAGAACACAGGGATAGGAGGCAAACGTGTGTTGGCAAAGCGATGCCGCTCCCCATCCCCTCTTCCTACCCCCACAGCCCCGGGCCTCTGCCGGGGAGTCCACGTTCTGGTCTGAGTAGAAGAACTCAGCCCACCTGCACGTAGAGAAGGTTCAGCTGCACAGGGTCCCGGGAGTCCACGTTCTGGTCTGAGTAGAAGAACTTCCTCCGCAGCAGAAGCGTCTCATTCTCCTCCACTCCCTGCTCCCTCAGCGTGCGGCCGTGGTCCAGCCAGTTCACTGGGACACAGAGAGTCGGCTCAGTTCCAAGCCTCCGTGGCTCCTGGGCTGTCTGGTCTCTGGCTTTCCATTGGTTCACTTCTCACTCCCTACCTTCTCTCACTACTAGGTTAAGTTCTGTGAGTGTGGGACTTTGTTTTGTTACCGATGCGTCCCCGGTGTCTAAAGCAGTGCCTTGCCAAAGCAGGTGTTCAGTGAGTAACGAGAAAACGGCTGCCCCAGCCTCCCTGACAATTTCCAGTGCCCTCTTTTTCCACTTCTGCTTACACTCGTCATCTGTGTGCAATTTCTGCTTTAGTTTCTCCATCTTCTTTTCGTCTCGCAGGAGTGTCTTGTCTTTTCGTAAGGTGCCCGTCACCTCCTCCTTTTTCTCTTCCATGAGCTCTCGAACCAGAGAATATTCGTCATGGTTGGTGATACCTGGGGGGAGAGGGAGGGGGAGGGATCGGCACCAGCATCTTTCGCTGGCGTTGGAGCCTCCCTGCCTGAGCCCTCAGCCGCACTGAGACCCCTTACCGATGCGGGCACAGATGGTCATCAGCATGTCAGTGACGGTCTTGGAGTCATCCACCATGATGGTCTTCACGGTTCCATCTAGCATGCGGATCTTCAGGGGTCTCTGCTTCTTCCTGTACTCCATGGTGTCCTGTTGGGGCAGGAGTAGGAAGTAGGGGCCCACTTTAAACCAGAGGGGGCCCACTTTAAGCTATACTTCCTTTTAACGCAGCCAGAGGGGGGAAAAGAGATGACTGAAAGACTACAATGGCTCGCTCGAAAGCAGGCTATTATGACTGCCTGGAATAGAAAGCATGGGAGGGACCAGGGACAACAGATGTGGGCACTAAAAATAGGAGGAGGCACCCGGAAGTTAAAGGAAGAGAATGTTGGTGATCCTTGATGAAGTGATACTCACCCCGTTTCGGAGCATGTAGTAATCCAAAGCTTTCCCAGCCTCCAGCCATATACCCTTTTTGGGGTCATCATCTGACAGAAATAGCCCAAAGTCGCTGGCTAACGGAGAGGATAGATCATGTCAGACTTGTGAGGACCACATACGGCTGAATGGCTGCACCACTGCCCATACTATTTCCCCAGGGACTCTGGGCGGAAAGGGGAGGGAGGGAACCAATAGACCCGAGGTATGCGTGGCCTTGGGGGACAACAGGGTCATCCCTAACAGAAGGGACTGAGGACCCCCGCCCTAGCCACATGGGCAGTCAGACTCACGAGGGCCAGCCGGGGCCTCCGGGATGCGCTCACGGATGATGCGGCAAGCGTCATACACCATGGTGGATGGCTCGAACTGCATCGTCTTCACCACGTTCCCGATGCTGATCTTCAGTGAAAGCGCAACCATGGTGGCAGCTTCTCCTCTCCAGCCTGGCGACACCTGGCCCACGGCATTGGGGCATTAGCACGCCCTCACCCGAGGAGAGGGAGTCCCCCACAGGGACTCCCAGGGAGGAGGGGTGCTTTTGAAAGGGGCTCACCAAAGCAGAGAGTAACGAGGTCGTTTTTGTGTTATTTAATAATTTTGAAGAGTGAAAGATTAGGTACATCGAAAGGACCAGTCCTAACCATGTGAGACATCTGGAGGAGAGGCCAGTATGCAAGGTGCAAGAGCAGGTCTGAAATTCAATGTCACCTGGGGACAGTGCCCTGTCTTCGCCACTAGCATCTGTGCCTTCCTTCTTTCTGTCAACTGTCTCTCTCTTCCCCTTGCCCCTGCTCCTTTCCCAGCCCTGCCTCTGCCTCGTTTTTAACTTTTCCTGTTCGGTCTTTCTCTCTGTCCCCCACTAAATCCTGCTGGCTTTTCCCTGCCTGCGAGTTTC
The DNA here is from genome assembly GCA_004024845.1 of Tonatia bakeri. NCBI lineage: Eukaryota > Metazoa > Chordata > Mammalia > Chiroptera > Phyllostomidae > Tonatia > Tonatia bakeri. The sequence goes on from PVIA01003122.1 coordinate 27,902, forward strand.
AGAGCTCTGTCCTGACCCGCCACGTGACCTTCCCTGTCGCAGCTTCAGCTTCCTTCTCTACAAAATGAAGACATTACATTAGACAATTCCCAGGGGCTTTGAAGCCTGCAAACACTGACTAGCTGGTCTAGCAGGGAAACCAAACCCGGGCTGTGCAAGCTATCTGGGCCCGCTCCTGTCCCAGCTTTCCTCTAACCTGAGAGGCTGGGGGCCTCCCCAAGGTGCTTGGGCCCCACATCTGCCCTCCCTGGCAATCAAACTAGAATTGTGACCCTCTAATCCAAAGGGATCTCAGAAATTATCTAGTCAACTCTTCCACTTTGCAGAATGGGAATCAGACCTTGTGGAAGATGGGGCATGGCGGGGAGGGTTTCAAGGCAGGTCAGTCAAAGAGCCTGGTCCTCCTAACTCTGTCCCTGCTCCTAAGTGATCAAATCCTCCCAACTCCTCCTACACTTGTTCCTCTTCAGTAAGTCCTTCTCAGACTCTGCCTTCCACCTCAGCTGCCTCCTGTGATGGTATTTTTAGTGCCTCACAGGATACTAGTCCTAACCTGCCCTCCCCTGCCCTCCTGGCACCACCTCTTAGTGGGCTGGAGGAGCCACTGGAAGTGGCAGGTGGCTCACAGTGCAAAAGAGGACAAGTCTGCCTGGCAGCCGATGATGTGACCCAGCTCTGTAAGGGGATTGGTGCTTCTTAACTAGGAGAGTGAGCACTTCCAGGGAGAAAAGCAAGAATGGGGGAAGGCTGGAAGCAGTAGTAGGAGTGTTGGGATACAGAAGGCAGTTGAGAACCAGGGAAGTTGGGAAGGGGTATAATTGGGGGGGCTGGTAAAGAGGTTGGAAAGGATGGGGTGAGAGGAACTGACAATCTAGGTAGAGATGGGAGACAGGGGGCAGATGTGGCAAGGATCTGGATCGGAGCCTGATGGACCATTTTTGACCTTCTTAACAGTCCAGAGTCTCCACAGAAAAACCACAGCACACTCTCTATCTTTACTCCCAAAGAAGAGAGGACCCTCCCAGTGTCCCCACTTCTAGCTCTCTGCCCACCTCCCCATTTCTTGGGCCCTTCTCCCAGAAGTTGGACAGACCTGGATGTGGGGTGTCTGGAGGGCTGGAGCGAAGCTGGAGGAGACGGAGGAGCTGAGGGCAGGACTGAAAGGACTCTGCGCCCTACGGTGAAATTGCACATCTCCCCCTACTTCCTCCAGACACATGGACACCCCCTTCTTCCTCAAGTACGGAAACCTCTGGTGAGACCCCGATAAGGGAGTTGAGTCATGCCCACCCTTACCCTCAGCCTGGTCCTAAGTGTACGTCCACATAGCTACAGGAGGGTGAGTGAGAAAAGGGAATGAGAAGTGACCTGAGGGTGACGCGGGCATAGAACAAGGCCCCTGGAAGTTCAGGGAGAAGTTACCCAGGTCCTGCTCTGGCCTGAGAATTTTGTTACCCTTTCCATGTTTTATGGAGAAGCAACAACCCCCACCCCTCACCATGTCCCCCTCCCAGGGAACTCCTCCTCCCTCAAGACATTCCTGAGATACATTCCAGAGGAGTTGGGCAATGGGAGGGGGGTGGGGGAAAGGAGGACAGGAGGTCAAATCCCAGCAAGGAATGGAATGTAAGTGTACTGGGGGTAAGGAATTTGGGGCACATGGACAATGTAGTCAGAGCAGATACCCACAAACGGAGCTGCAGAGACAGGGAGTTTACAGAGAGGGACCAAGGGAGAGAGAAAGCTGCACACAGAGTCAGAATGGAAGAGGGTTGGGGGAATAACACTCAGTCTGTTACCAAATTTGGCCTCTGAGTCCACAACCGCGAGGAGGAGGGGTGGTGAGGGTTGTGGGTGAGACTGACATATCCGGCCTTGAGTTGCTGGAGGCTCATTTAGGGTTGGACTGGGCAGCAGGAGGTCTGGACCTGACCTTCCCCCAACACAGCCCCTGCTCACCTACACCCTTAACCGAGCCTATTCCTCCTCCCCACACGCACCCCAGCCCCTGCACAGAGCTCCGTTCCACAAAGCTACGGGCACTGCCTGACAGGCACGTTATCTCAGGCGCGCAGCCCCTGCCCAGACCTCCCCACAACCACGTTATCGTGCTGCGAAGACTTCAGCCCACGCGCACAGCCTCCCACAAACACGGTGCTGTCAGCAAGCGCAGCAGTCACCCTCACGTAGGCCTTTTCCCTCCATCCTCGCAGCGTGCTCTTCTGAAGACCTGTTGTGGGGAGGAGACTGGGACAAACTCGCAGTGCCTGGGAACCGAGGGCAAGCCCTACTTAGCCTCTGACCTCAAGGGGGCTCCCAGTCAGCTAAGCGGATCAGTTAAAAACAGAATTATACCAGAGGGCAGGATGTGGTAAGAGCCCAGAGGTGTGTGGTCAGGGGAGGATCCCTTCAGGTAAAGGAAGAGGGACCAAAAAATCTCCAGGAAAAGTGTCCTTTGAGGCCCGGATTAAAAATACGTAAGTATAAAAAATAATAGCGATCTATCTTTTTATTAACTACATGTCCATCATTTTGTATACATAATTTCATTTAATCCTTACAACAACCCTGCAAGGTAGGTATCATTCCTTCCATTTTTACAGATTATAAAGCTGAGGTTCAAGGAAAGTAGACACTCGTTCAAAGCACTTGTCCCAAGTCACACATCTAAGTTGTGAAGCCAGGATCCGAGCCCAGGTCTCTCTGACTCCAGAGCCCAAGGTCTCCACCACACCGGCCAGAGACGAGGCGGGGTAGCATTCCAGGCAGAGAGAATAGCATGAGCAAAGGCGGATAAGCAGGAAATCACGGAGGAGCATTGAGGGAAGTGAGCAGACAGGCTGGCTGAAGCGCAGGGTACCTGCAAGGGAGCAGTGATGGGGAAGTCAGGGTTAGGATGAAAAAAAAAAAAGGCAAGGGAGGACTAGCAAGATGTATGAGGGATTTCTACCTACTGGAGGGTAACAAGAGGCCAAGGGAGGCGGTGAGTAGAGAAGGGACATAACCATAACTGGATTTTAGGAAAGTAACTCTGACAGTTACCTTGGAGATCAGTTAGAAAGACACTGCATTAGCACGAGCGAAAGGTAGTAAAACTAGAGATAGAATAGTGGAGAGAAGGATGTCACTCATTAGAACTTTTAAGAGTAGAGCTGAAGGGACCTGATGACAGTCTGTCCTGTCAACCATCAGGGACCAGGGCCCCAAATCAGGCTGGGGTTCCACAGCTTCTTACCATTGGCAGCCACCCAGTGGCTGGGGCAGCTTGAGTTTAGGTAAAAAACTGGGAATGGGAAAAGAAAGGATCGGGTTGAGCTGGGAATGTGACGATGAGGCTGTGGTTAGGGAATGTGGTTAGTCTGTGGGGAAAAGGGGGCAGGGATGTGCTTAGCACCAGGTAGTAGTGGAGGAAAAGAAGTTAGTGTACTGTGTCCGATGGGTACTAGAATTATCGGTGTGATCACTTTGTAAGGTATATAAATGCCCAAACACTAGGTTGCACACCTAAAATTAATATAACATTGTATGTCAACTGTAGTTTAAAAAAATAAAATGCCCCTGGCTGGTGTAGCTCAGTGGATTGAGCGCAGGCTGCGAACCAGGCATCGCAGGTTCAATTCCCAGTCAGGGCACATGCCTAGGTTGCAGGCCATGTCTCCCAGCAACTGCACATTGATGTTTCTCTTTCTCTCCCTCTCTTCCCTCTCTAAAAATATAAATAAATAAAACCTTTATAGAAAAAAAAATAAAACGCATGTACATACCTTCTAAAATTAAAAAACAAAAGAAGGAATGGGGTTAGTGACTGTACTGGGCTGGAAATGGGGAAGACAAAGTGTAGAGGAAGGCCGGGGAGGGTGGCAGTGGGAAAACAATGTATGTAAGCAGTCACTGGCTCAGGCTGGGAGAAGGAGAAGAATGACATGTGGACAGTGGCTCAGATAGGGGATGATGTAGTCAGGTCAGAGGCGAGGTCAGGCTACAGGAGGCTGAGAAGAGATGGGCCTGTGGTCACTGCTACATGAGGCTGGGGATGGGGGAAAGTGAAGGGACACTGGTAGTGTCTAAGCAAAGCTGTGGTTGTAGGGGCTGGGGGCATGGGATGCAGCCAGTGAGTGCCTGGGTCACACTGAGTAGGGGACAGCGCTATGGTCAGTGGCAGGGTCAGGCTGGGAGTAAAATGGGGGTGTGGTCAGTGGCCTGGCTGGGCGTGGGATCTGCAAGACCCAGTTTCCTCTTTGGGTCTCATTTCCTCTTTTCTGTTTGGGGAGTGGGGGAAGGGGATCTACAAGTGGACCAAGAAATTAAGGAGGCTTAGAATCAGGGATGGCCCACAGCAGGGGCCAGGGTTACTTGCCAGTTGTGTTGGGCTGGGAGTGGGGTGTTCAGCAGATGACTAAAAGGCATGGGGGTAAATGAGTGGGTCAAAGTGGTGGGAGGGTGCTACAAAACGATGTGAAAGCTCAGATTGGGTGAGGGTAAAATAAGGTAGGATGTGTAAAGTAAGGGGTGGGAGGGGAGGGAGCACTGAGGTTAGGAACTGATGGTAAGATGAACATGGGAGAGGGCAAGGGAAGTATTCTCCAAAAGGATATGCAGGAAGGATGTGATTGACACGCAGGGCCACGGATAGGAGTTGGAGAGGAAGGCTTACTATCTGGGGAACTCGGAGATGGGAGGCAAAGGGGCTGAACTTTCAGAGGACTCAGTTATCCCCTTCTCCCCTGGCAACAGTGTTTCCTTGGTCTACTTCCCGCTTAGTCACCAGGCCCCTCTTCCCTACGCAGTCCTCCATTTACGACTAAGCTTTGTATACCTCCTGGGTCCCTGTCCCTTTCCCACCTCCTATCTTGTAAACAACATAGTCCAGAAACCCCTGCCCCTCAACTTGGTGGCCACTGGAACAGTCTTGGACTTCAAGAGTATAATAAAAAAGCTGAAAACCCAGATGCCTGCAATTCCAGCTGAAGTCCAGAGCCATGGCCTGAAGTTAGTTTGTCATTTATTCTGGGTCAAAAAAAAAGCCCCTGAAACTACACAGGATTGAGACCTCCTGCAACACAGGGGCATCCACCTACTGTCAATCTCTTACATTTTACCTGCCTGAAGTCAACTACCCTCACCTCAATAACAAGCTCTAGAACCACTCCTCATTCCTAACGTTAACCTTGACCCTAACTTGTTTCCTGTTTCCTAATACTGCCTTTGACATTCATCACTTTCCTGACTCACCCCTTCACTGTTTAGTCCTAATACTGACTATGCCATGGTTCTCTAATCCCTAAAACTCAATTTCTAAACTAATTCCTATTGTTGATCCTGAACTCTAACTTCAACTTATGTTGGCCATCCTAGAAAGCGAAAGAAATAACGACCCGACTCACACTAATAACTCGAAATCTTAACCGTGGCTGTATAATTCCTAAAGCTAATCTTGAATCCCAAACTCACTCAAAGCTTTCCTACCCACATACCCGCTATCAGCGAATCTCAAAACCGATCCCCGCACCTCACTGCCACCCCACTCCTCACCCTCCCCAAAACCTATCCGAGACAGAGGACTGCTCCCAGGAAGGCCGTGGCTCCAGCAAAAGGGTCTACTTTAACTGTGAGCCCAAGACGAGATAGACAGGCGCTGAAATCTCTCTAACAACACCTGAAACAAGAGGCGCAGGAAAGTCCGGGGCCCCGCCCGCCCGCCTCCCGGGCCTGTCCTCGCAGCCACACCCTAAGGCTCCGGATCCCCCTGTCCGACCTACCTGCGCAGCCCTGCTAGTGCCCCGCCCGCCGGCCCGTTAGCCGGCTAGTTCTCCCGGTGGCTCTCGGGATCCGGCCTCGCCCTCCCTTCGGCGACACTCGGCCACTTCCGTCCCCGGAACTTCCCCCACCCGTGGGCGGTGCCCTGGGCCGGTGTTCTATGGTTGCGGGGACTGCCGGAAGCTGCTCTGGCCTCAGCTCTCGTTGCTCAGGAGACAGCCGAAAGCCGGGCGCCCCTAGGCGGAAGCAAAAGTGGGGCGCAATCCGGCGAGAAGGCTGGAACTGCGCTCGAGTTCCCTTTTAAAAAAAAGAATTTATTTATTTATTTGAAAATATTTTATTTATTTTTAGAGAGAAGAAGGGAGGGAGAGGGAGAGAAACATCAGTGTGTGGTTGCCTCTCGTGGGCCCCCTACTGGGGGCCTGGCCCGCGACCCAGGCATGTGCCCTAGACTGGGACTCAAATCGGTGACGCTTTGGCTCGCAGGCCGCTCTCAATCCTCTGAGCCGCACCAGCCAGGGCTGGAATTCCTTTTTAGTCTCTGATTCTTTTTCCTAGCTTGGGGCGAAGGCGGAGCCGGTTCCCCAGAATGACCGCCCCGGGGTGTAAGGAAGCAGCAGGGACGTCCCCTCTATTTGCATAGCTCCCGGGACGTGGCGCAGCACCAAGGCCACTTCCGCACTACAGCGAACTCCAAGTCCCGGAATACTTTGGGGTATGTGCGTCACTTCCGTTGTGTTGGAAGCCGCAGAGAATCGAGCCTGGGAGGCAGGTCCAGGTTTGAGAACGACGACCGGTAGGTACAGGGAAAGCCGGCTGAAGAGAGACTGCGGATAGGTGGGTTTGACTGACAGTCGGTGGGGGTCGTGCATGGGATTCGGGGTTGGGACCAGATGGAAGGGCGAACTCCTGTGTTTCTGCCCATTCTTTCCGTAGATGTCCTAGATGGAGTTGGCGTTGGACCCCGGTGATCAGGACCTGCTGGGTTTCTTGCTAGAGGAAAGCGGAGGTTTGGGGGCGGTGCCCGACGAGGTCTTCGAGGCTCCGCTGGACTGGGAGTTGCCACTTTCCGAGGTGGGTGGGGTCTCAGCCGAGGAGGCAAGGGGTGGTGACTGGTCAAGGACTGTTAATTTGAATCCTGTGAAGGCCCTGAGCGATTGGGATGTAGAGGATTTCCTGAACTCCCTGCCAAGTCCTCCAGCATCGTTGAACATCCTCAGCAACACTAACCCCCGTCTTGTCCACCATGATCACACCTACTCTCTCCCACAAGAACATGTTTCTATTGATCTAGGTGAGTAGGAAATAGTGAAGTTTGAGGGGAAGGAGAGAGCTCACAGGCCTGGTTATTCACTTTGCCTTTTGCAGATGGTGGGGTCTGTGGAAAAGAGGAGACCCAGATGACTCCACTGCATGAAGAGGAGCCGGCAGAGCAGGTACTTGATTTATGGGAGGATTATTCCCACATTGCAGGAGTGGGGGCTGGACTCCTCCTTCCTCTCTAACATCCCCTGAAACTTTGCTGCCCACCTTTCGTAACCCCAGGAGATTGTTAGGCTTACACTGACAGATGAGGAGAAGAGGCTGTTGGAGCAGGAGGGGCTGACTCTGCCTGGAACACTTCCTCTCACTAAGGTAAGACTTCCATTGGTTGAGCAAAGGTTAGTGGGGGGTTGGTTGTGAGTCCCAAGTAGGCCTTTTCTGTTTTGTTTTGTTTTACTGTTCTAGTCAATGAAAGGGAGACTTCACTGAGGCCCTAGGGTCACAGAGTTCAGCCAGAAGGCCGCCCTGTGGCCGAGGGGGTGGTGAAGGGGCTTTATTTAACCTTGGGATGCAGGCTGTTGGTGTGGCCACACTTCTTGTGGAAGTTGAAGTGCAGAGGTGCAGGTGGTGTAACACTTGGAGCAGTTCATCTTGTCATCAATTGTACTTCAGGGTAAACTGCCCGAGGGAGGGCTTGATAATGCCAACCCTCAGACAAAGTGCTAAGTGCAGTGTGGACTGTTTTTAAATGTTGTAGCCTGAGAGAGTGTGGCCATCCTCTGGCTCTTTTCCTGCAAAAATCAGATGCCATTGGTCAGGTGGGATGCCGTCCTTGCCTTGGATTTTAGCTTTGACCTTCTCAGTGGTGTCACTGGGCTGAACCTCAAGGGAGATGGTCTTGCCATTCAAGGTCTTCACAAAGATCTACACCTCTGCGCCTGCGGGGGAGGCTGCTCTGCTGTCTTGTTGATCACCAGTTTTATTAGTAACTTGAAAAGGACTGAAGTGAGAAGTGTAGCAAATTTGCTGCTGCTAGGAAGCTGAGGGGTGTGGTTAATATTCTAGATGCAGGGGCAGATCCTAGTTTTGTGGGGCTTACAGATTCTGATGTTCGCTTTAAGAATTCAGAATTATCGGTGCATCAGTATAGGGACATGGAAAGGATTGTGAGCAAGGGGCGCCGACCCCTAGACTTCACTGGTTCATGGTAATCCCCCTATAGCTGGAAGATAGAATTAAGTGTTTACACTGGACTAAGTAGTCTTAGTGTGAGACCACTTAGTGTAATACAAGAATAAGCCTAAATTCCTAAGTTTCAGGGTGTGAGGGATGAGTGGCAACCTTACAAGTGTAACATTGTAATACAGTGATGAAATCACTGTTCACTGACAGGAAGATTAAGGGAATTTCAATTTCTTAAAAGTACGAGTCAGCAGTGTGATGTGGCTACTAAGAAAGTGAACGGGGTTTGGAGGCTTTATCAACAGAGGTTGACAGAGAGCAGTGACTGTCATCTTCTCCTCCGTATTAGCCAGAGCACATCTGGTTGTCCAGTTTTGAGCCCAGATTTTTGACAGGTATTAAAAGGATATGGTCCATTCTAAGAAGACGAGTTAAAATTTTTGCCCAGATTAACAGATGAAATGTTGAGTGCCTTAAAATAGGGAAGGATCATTTAATTTGTTCTCTATGGCCCCAGAGATTAGGTACTAGGTAACTCTAATGGATAGAAATTATAGCAGATGTTGGCTCAGGATACGGAAGATTTTTAATTAATAAAATTGTTGAAGGTGGTCTGGCTCGTAAGGGCATTAACACCTGGTCCTGGGAGGCATCCAGCCAGAAGCCAACTGTCTGTTGGTCAGGGGAGCTGTACAAGGGGTCCCCAAGTTGGCAAGGTGATTGAGCTCGGTTGCCTCCCAGCTCCCTGGTCCAGTGTTCTTCTGATACACCTTTTCCTTGTGTTCTGTCAGGTGGAGGAACAAGTTTTGAAACGAGTGCGGAGGAAGATTCGAAATAAAAAGTCAGCTCAAGAGAGCCGCAGGAAGAAGAAGGTGTATGTGGGGGTGTTAGAGAGCAGGTATGATGGGAGTAGGACTCTGGGGTAGGGGAACAGAAGTAGCTGGAAGCAATAGGTCTTTGAAGGGAGGATACAGGCCATACCCCCACATCCCTGTTATTCCCTCAGGGTCTTGAAGTACACAGCCCAGAATCAGGAACTACAGAACAAAGTACAGCTCCTGGAGGAACAAAATCTGTAAGCAACTCTAACATCACTCCCTTCTCAAACCCCCCACCCCCACTCAGCATTTAAAGCTGCCTCTCTTTTCCCTGTGCCACACTTGATTTCCAGCTGGGCAGCTCCCACATGCAAAGGGCTGGTGCTTGGCCTTTAGTGGGTTTCTGATTCTAAAAAGCTCACAATAATGGGGAATAAATTCACAAGTAACTAAGGATGAGGTAAGTATCAAGAAAGACAGAGGGAGCAAAAAAGACCTCATGGGCCAGATGACATTTGATAGTAGATAGCATTCTGGAGGTGGGGGAGTGGGCGTGGGGAGTAGGGATGGGGAGCGTTCTAAGGAGAGAGAGCACAGCATAGTCCAGTCTGGCTGGAACCCTTACATAGGGGAGTTGGGCCAGAAGGTAGAGAACATAGACCGGCAAGTGAGGATTATGTGCGTAGCTATTAAGGCAGTTCAAAACCACTGTTTGCAAAGGACGTTAAGGCAGAGCAGAGCAGAGGGGTGTGTATTTGTTTTGAGCAGGAACTTTGGGCATTTTGTCTACAGAGGGGAAGAAAGTCATTTGCAAAAGTAGGACAAAAAGTAGAGTTACTCAGTGTTTGTGTCTCTCATGTGTACAGGAGAAATGCATATTATTCAACTTTATTATTATTATTATTATTTTGAGAGGACCTAGTGCACAGATAGAGAGCTGGCCTTAAAAAGAGGATTTCATTGTAGCTCAGAGTGCCAGGCCAGGGGCTGCTCACTGTCGCCTCTTCTTCTAGGTCCCTCCTGGATCAGTTGAGGCAGCTGCAGGCCATGATCATTCAGATAGCAAACAAAACCAGCAGCAGCAGCACCTGTGTCTTGGTGAGGATGGTGATCGAAGGGCGTTCTCCCAGGTGCGGGGATGGGTGCAATCCAGAGCTCTTCGTCATTTCCTTTTACTGTGCTCCAGGTCCTCCTGTTCTCCCTCTGTCTCGTCTTTGTACCTGCTATGTACTCCTCTGACACAAGGGGGAGCCTGCCAGCTGAGCATGGAGGTGAGAGGCTTGAGGATACTATTAAGGGTGGACTAGGGGGAGCAGCCTGGCCAGCCTCTGAAGAGTCTTTGTCTCCTCAGTGTTGTCCCGCCAGCTTCGTGCCCTCCCTCACCAGCCGGAGCTATCTGCCCTGCAGTTGGAGGCACCAAAGGACAGCTCAGACCATGAGCTCCAGACTCCTGGCAACTTTTGCTGCCTGCTCTTCCACATGCCTCAGGCTCCTGGCACAGAGCCTCCCCTGAAGTTGCAGCTCCTGGACCCTTTCTCACATTTCCCCTGCCCAGGTCCCCCCTTTCCCCTGCATGCAAATCTCACAAGAGAGGGAGGGTGGCTCCGTGCCCACAGACCCATATCCATTATCTTGCAAGGCAGATACTCAGGCTAGGGTGAAGCCTGGGACCTACAATTGGTGTCCAAGTGAAAAGGAGTGGGAGAGGGCTGGTCTTAGCCTCTGTGCCCTGTCAGAAGCCTAAGGGCTTGGGAACCCTGAAGCTCAAACACACCACACTTACTGGCTTTCTGGGGCTTTTATTTGTACCCCTATATGTCTATCACCCCACGAATGATGGGCCTGGGGGAGGTCAACTGATCTTTAAAATTTCATGCAGTGAGGGAATGGGGTGAGGAAAGAAATAAATAATTCTGATGCTTGGATCACCCTCAACCCCTTTACTGGCATGGTTGGGTGGGGCGAAGGGGAGAGGCATGATTGTCCTGGTGGCTCAGGGTTGCAGAAGACTGGGGGTGTGGGGGAAGAGCAAAGGCCAGGCTGGCTGTTAGCGCCTCCCTCCCATAGTTTGGAGGGCTCACTCTGGGCTTGGGTTTGCCATGGCTTCCTTTGGTCCCAATTTAGATCCTGTACTTAGTCCTTCGCCCTGTTTGGCTATTGGTCTGGAGACCTTTTTATGTGGCTGTTGCTGCTGCAGGGCCAGCTGCATGGCCCAGATGCTCAGTGGCCGCATGTAGGCCAGAGAACGGAACACTCGCTGTTGGCAGTATGCCTCAGGGGTCTGGAAGGCCAGGCCCAGGCGCTCCCACACAGTACGGTAGCAGCCTTCAGCTGTCTGGAAGCCCTCCCAAGTCAGGCCCTGTAGGGAGAGATGGTAGTCACGTTAGTTGGAAACTCCTGAATGGCCTCTTCAGCTGGACAGATGAGGGCAATACGGTCCCTGCCCTCGGGCAGTTCCCAGCTAATGGAAAAGAAATTTAACCCTCAGACAGAAGACTGAAGGCAGGAGACAGAATGCAAGCCAGGGAAAAGAGGGAAGCTTTCTCGGTGACTAAGATGGCACTGGGCTAGACAGTACAAATGCGTGAGGGCTGAGGAAGTTGTGCTGGGCCAGTGTGCTTGGGGAAGGCAGTGCATTACCTCCTGGATCATGGTGGCTGCCAGCCCGTAGACCACGCCCACCCAGACTTCATCAGACTGGACACTGGACCTATCAGGGACACCATGGGGCTGCATCCCATTCACAGCCCCCATGGCCCCTCCTGCAAAGGCCTGGACATTGAACTCGAAGATTGTTTGGAGAGCTTGGACCACGTGTGGAGTAGGAAATACCTAGAGAAGCAAAGGCAGAAACATAATCTCCTAAACTTACTTTGTACCACCAAGAAAAACCCACCTGTCTGGCTCTTCCGTCTAGTCTCTCTCACCTCAGTGTCTCCGTCTCCTAGGCCACTGGCCCTCAGGAACCACTGGCCAGCACACTGGTCAGACATGATGCTACAGGACTGAGGCTGAGAGCTGCAGTCATAGTTGTAATAGCGGCCTGCAGCACAGGAAGGGTGAAGTAAGGCTCCTGTGTCCGCACAGCTGCTCTAAGACGCCTCGGAATCCCCCAACTCACCATTCCACAGCAGTCTCTCATAGGCTTCTTTGCCCCGGCTAAGGATGGAAGCGAACTTATCTTGGACGTCCTGTGTCCCACACAGAGCAGCCATCTGAACCATCACAGCCACAGCTGCCAGCCACAGTCCTCCACAGTAAGCACTGAAGGTAATGGGTTTCGTGGTCAGATTGGCAGCTCCAAATGGGCTGTGAGTCTCTCTTCCTTGAGCCTACAATCTCTTGGTGTTTAGTTCCCCACCTCGGGCCCCCTGGAAACCCCTACCCCGCTAACCTGGGGCCTGTGGTGACCCATGCATCATAGGTCTGGTCTGCATAGCCTCCATTTTCGATGAGTCCATCTTGGTCCTTGTCAAACTTCATTTCAGACTCCATCACGGCCTAGGGAGGGACCAAGATACAAAAGATTTAGATTCTAAGTAAAGACAATAGCCAGCTAGCTCTCCCCAAACACCAGCCATGCACTGGCCACTGTACATGCATCCCTTACCAGACACACAGGCCACATGTCCCTCAGGAAGCCCTGGTCACCCGTCAGGTAATAGTCCCGATACACCTGCAGCACAAACTTCAGATTCAGGTCCTTCCAGTCAGCAGTGTCGTGGATTACGTATGCGTTGACGCGGAGCCACGGCTCATCATCTGTGGGAAGGAAAGGGGCCTGATTTATTTGCATTGGTGGGTAGGGCGGGGTGCAAAAGCTGAGGGGGGAAGCTGACCTTGAGGTGGAAGGACTTTTACCTGGGTCCCCTATATCATGGGGGATGACATTCCTCCTTTTCACAGGTGCCATTACCCCACTCATCAGGTACCGGCGCCCTGTCAGGTCTTCCCTGAGTGTGGCCAGAGCTGGGGAGGAGCAGACAGACAAGTCGAGGGCGGGGTGGAGAATGGGCAGGCTTGGGATGGTGCAGGGCAGTGTGTGTGACCCCAGAAGGGAACCAATAAGCAAGATGTAGATATGCTCGAGGTGGTCATCTCAGGGACCAGAAAGGTTCAGGAGTGTGGGGAGTTAAAGAGGGTAGAAGAGGCACAAAAGAGACCCTCACCCATGTCATACTGCAGGCTGAGCTCGAGTTTGGGCCAGAGCATGATGAGGGCGAAGGAGGCATAGAAGTGGACATCGTATGTGTTGTACATGCGATATTCCTGACCTGGAAGAATGAGGGAGACAGTGTTGCCAGAATTCCTGCTTCCCCTTCAAGTTCCCCATCCTACCTAGCTTGTCCTCTAGAATTGGGTGTGCGGCACTGTCACACTGCATACTTGCCAGTTACTCCTCGTCCCAACCAGCAAATTTACCATACTGCCTGGTGGTAAGGCACTGACTGGCCTCAGATACAGCCTGCCACACTACCGCCCACCAGCAGCCGTACCTTCAAGGTAGCCAAATCGACCATACTCCATCAGGGTGGGGCGGAGCTGACACATGCTTCCCGCCAGCTCCTCTGGTAGGGAGTCCTCAGGAACTTCCAGCCATATTGTGCCTCCGTCAGCCAGGAAGTAGAGTTCATTGAACAGTGCAGATTTGTACCAGGCAGGCAAGGACCTGGGGAGCCAGGAGGAGAGAATTGTCTAGTGAGTGTGGACCTCCCAGGAAAGAAAGGGCTCGTGTTCAGTAAAGTGGGGGCACCCAGTGAATCCCAGCTCAACTCTGCTGACTTTGGTGGGGAAGAGTGAGTGCCTGGGAGAAGGGCAGGAGGTGGGCCCAGCTGGCACCTGTCGTCCAATACTGAGCTCTGCCAAGCCGAGATCCTCTCCTCCCAGTCTGCGTATTGGCTCAGCGCGTAGTGGCTGAGGGCAGGTGCTGCATCGCCATCTGAGCCAAAGAACCTTGTGTAACGCCTGGGGTGGAAAGAAAGGGGAGAGATGGACACACAGGCTGAAGGTCAGAGCCCTAGCGCAGTGGGTCCCTGCACTCTCTCAGTCCCCTCACCTGCAGTAGACCTGGCCCTTGGCTCCAAACATGATTCTGGGCATGTCCCATGCCAGTGAGAACTCCAGACAGCACCGGCCTCGAGGTGGAAGCTTACCCGTCACACACACGGCCCCAGCAATGCCTACCCCTTTCTGCGAGGGGGTGCTTGGGCCTGAGGGGAACACAAGAGGAGTCAACACAGGCATCCCCTTCAGCCCTAGGGATCTGTAACTTAGGAAGGAGGCCCATTCATTACCAGGCCTCCCACCCGCTCCCCAGACAGGGACAGCCTCTCTTCCCACCACCTCCCCGTGAGACCCCCCATCACCAGTGGGGGAGTCCAGCTGTCCGTCCTGCAGTAGATCCTGCCACACCTGCTGCCCAGTGCCGTCAGGGTCAAAAGCTGTGATGTAGGTTACCGTCATATCTGCCTGTTAAAGGGCCAAAGACTGTGAGGGGAAGCTCTCAGGTATGTTGGTTTCTAGGAAACACTCTGACTCTTACATATTCCAACCTCCTCCAAGTTCCAGAGGCTTAAGGATTGTGGGGAGAGTGGGACTCACTGGAGTTTAGGAAATGAGGAGACTGTGGTGGGATGGGGTGAGCTCAGGGGCCGGGGTTCAGGGGTTCAGGTATGTTATAGGGCAGGCTGCTCCGTACCGTGAGTCGTGCAGCCACGGCCATGGTGTAGGGATTCGGAAGGGTTGGATGGTGCAGCAGCAGTCCTTGTACAGTCTCCCCATCACGCTCCAGAGAGAAGGGTTCATTCCACAAACCCCCTAGGGCATCGTCCCCACCTCCCAGTCCGTTCCGCATGGAGAACATGATGGACACATCCAGGGCTTCGTCCCCTTCATTTTCCACATCCCACACAAAGACTCCTACAGGCAGACTGCTGTCCTGGGTACGAAAGATCAGACTTAGATGGTCCCAGTGGAGCCCCTCCTGGGCCCCTCCCAGGATCAAGCCTCACAGCAAGGACCTGACTCAAATACTCCCAACACACTCTCGTCCTCCACTTGCATCTCCCCATATTCCCACACGGGCTGTCTACCAGGAGACAGCAGACCAGCCGGGCAGGCAGGCAGGCAGGTCCTGGGAAACCAGTGTGATGTTCACACTCCAACCCCTTCTTTCCCAGGGCATGGAATTCCCAGCAGAGACAGAACCCAGGGAAGGGGGCAGTGGGGGAAACAGAGGGGGACTCTCACCTGGTAGTCATGGGGCAAGATGGGTGTGATCTGGCGGCAGGTCAGGGTGACATTCTGGCCAGGAAGCTGATAGACGGTCCAGGCTCGGGGATAGAGGGCGTGGTAGAACGCGAAGTACCCACACAGGCCCCAGTTCCAGCTGCGCAGGACACTTGGGCGCTCCACAGACAGGACTTGCTGGTACACAGTCTGCCCTTCCCGACGCAAGCACACTGTGAACTAAACCAAGAGAGAAGACTGGTTAGAACGGGGTAATTGGTCTCCCTCCCCTCAGAGTAACTCTTCCCTTTCCAGAGCCTGCAGTGGTTACCACTGCATCACAGCCTCACTGACCCCCCAGTCCTTCCCCCTGAGCTCAGTGGGCCACCAGCAAATCCCACCTCTCCCTTCACACTGGTGTGTCTTACTGCCCTAACCCAGTCCCTCACCACCTCTGCTCTTACTCTCTGCCCTTATGCATGTAGATAGCACAGTGATCTTTCTTACAGACAAATCAAGAGATGTTGGTCCAGGTTTATGTTCCAGCGACTCCCCATGGCCCTCAGACTAGAGTCTAAACTCTCTCCCTGGCTTTTAGGACCTTCTTGATCTGGCCTGTCCCTGCCCGTTAGACCCATTACCTGTTGAAGCTCCTATATTCCGTTCATATCAAATACTCACTATTCCTTGAGCACAGTGTATTTCTCCCTCCCTGCCTTTGCTCGTGCTCATTCTCCATCTGGTGGACCCCCCGCCCCCGTCCTTTAAGGTCTAAACCAAATGCCATCTCCTCTCTAAGCAAGGAGTCATTCTTCTGCATATCCCCCTATGCCTCTAGTGTAGTATGTTACAGTGTGTTTGTTCAAATTCTGACTCCCTGCCTGCTCCATGGGTTGAGGGCAGGGACCCCCTCTAGGTTCACTGAGGCCCCCCTTCTCCAGCTGGGAGTGCCAGTCAGTCAGGGGGAGTTGGCATGTGTAGGGAGAGGACAGGCAAAGCCCGCAGCGGCGCCCCTTTCTTCTCAGTGTATCATCTGTGCCTCCCGTTTTGGCACTGATGCGGTCGGTCTCACAGCCTCCAGTTTCTCAAAGTCCTGTTCCCCTGATAGAAATGTGCGCTTCTGAAGGTTAGAGGCTACGAGGGGTTGTTTCTTCCCTTAGTTCAAAGTATGCCTGATGTTTTAAAATAAATAATAAAGTTATGTATAAATAAATGTATATAAATATATAGTGTATAATGTATAAAAACTATATATATATATAGTTTTTTTGCTTTTTGAACAGTAGATAATGGTTAAGACCATGGGCTTTTAAGCACAGAGGGAACTGGTCCTGAATCCCAGTGCTTCCATTTACCAGCCACGTGATCCTGGGCACGACACTAACCCTCCTCAGATCTTAGTTTCCTCATCTATAAATGGGCACAATAATGATACCTTGTAGGGTTGTCTTAAAGCATTAAATACGGTGTAAAAATCTCAGCACGTGTTAAACATGCAGTAATTACTTTGACTGTAGAGTCACGGTTCTGGAAGGCATTCCCCTTGGATACCTAAGGGATGAGCCAGAGAGGAAGCTCGGGACCTTGGGCAGGGCTGGTAAATCTAACTAGGAAGGGCGCTTCAGGAACAGACCGAAGGTCTGCTAGTCATTTCTCCTTTGAAGACGGGCTGAAAGCTGGAGTCATCCGTCAGACAGGAAACAGGAACTCGGAGGACAACTCAAATGGGAGGTCACTAGAGAGATGATGAAAGGTAGATCACGTGCCTCTGGCAGCCTGAGGTGCAGGTGTGATGATGGAACAGAAGGAAAAGAGGCAAAACTTCAGAAAAGAGAAGAGGGCTAGAGATCTATGCCTGGGAGAGGAGGGGCTTCCCAGGCCCTCAGCCAGAGAGACCTCCAGAAGAGTGATCACCAGCAAAGAGTTGACCTCTGGCTGAGGCCTGGCAAACCAGGGTGAGCAGTGGGTGCTCTACGTGCATTCGCCCCCTCCCTGTTTGTAGACTTCTGGTTTTGTTTTCCCTTCTGGTCTTACCACATGTTCTTTCAACCAGGTTAAGTGATCAGGGAATTCTCTGCACTCTGTGTGACCGAGGACTAGCTAATACTCTGTGACTGGCTCAGCCCGTGGAGCTGGGGCAGCAAGTAGGCAGGGAGCATTTACTAGAGAAATGTAGGGCACCCAGGTGCCAGGGCTAATCGTTCTTTCAAGGACCGTGTGCTCTGTGTCTTATTCCTGGAGGACGTGGGGCCAGGTACACAGAAAGCTTCTCAAAAGGACTTAATGGACTGAATCCTGTACACATCTAACTGCCACATCCTACACCAGCCAAGAGGCCCTCCCTGGCCTGGGTGGGGGGCGGGTCTTGGACCTCTCCTCCACCGCCTGGCTCTTACTTGGTCAGCCATGACCGTCCGGTGCTGGTACATTCCAGGAGTAAGCTGCCAACGACAAAACTGGCCTCTCCAGCCTCGGGTGATAGTGCCTCCCCCGATGCCCCCCAAAGGACAACCTAGAGAGAGAATCGGAATCGTTACTGGGGGAAGGGGACTGGGAAACAAGTCAACCACTCACTTTCTAGACTATGAGGGGTCCCCTAAAAACCATGGGAATATGAAATCAACACGTTGTACACCTTCACTTAAACAAAGCTATAGATCGATTATATCACTGAAGCTGGGGGGAAAGCCCCGAGGGGATGGGGTCAGGGAAGCTGGGCCTGCTGCACGGGGTGGAGCTGGGGCGAGGCTCACCGTAGATCTGTCTCAGGGGCACAGAGTTGATGAGGTCTATGAAAGGTTTCTTCTTCTCCACCTGAGTCTTCTGGTACCACCACTGCAAGTACCTACGGAGCAAGACGCAGTGTGAATGAAAGAGGTTGTGGGCGGGTGGTGGACTCCCCGGTGCAGTCACCTACCTCTTTCTGGGCACCGCTGTGACTTCCCATTAAACGGTCAGGGTCCCAACACCACGCTTCCAAACCTCTTCCTCGACTTCTCTACAGTTCAGGCTCCCCGCAGCTCTCCAGGCGCCCGGCGCACACGGTGTGGGACTGCTTTTGTTTCCCTCCCTCTCCTCCCCGGGAGCATTCTGACCTTTCCTCACCTCGGGCTCCACTGCCACTGCTTTAGCTCACCCCAGAAGCCTTTGTTGGAGGTGTTGGAGGTCCGGTTACGGTTCCCTGACCTACAACACCCACCACCAACCTGCCCTCCAGGCATGGGCTGCTGGGATAATTTTCTTCTTTTAAAAACGATTATTTTTCTTCCTGATGATGATGGGTGAAAATTTGTAGAAATACAGCAGGTGGGAGGGGGGAAATGCTACCCTGTGATTCTGCTCTCTTATAATATCCCAGTAAAGACGTCAAAAAATTCTCAACATTTCCACCCTGGCTGGCGTGGCTCAGTGGGTTGAGTGCCGGCCTGTGAATCGAAAGGTTGCTAGTTTGATTCCCAGTCAGGGCACATGCCTGGGTTGCTAGCCAGGTCCCCAGTTGGGGGTGTTTGAGAGGCAAACTGATCAATGTATCTCTCCTATATCGATGTTTCCCTCCCTCTGTCTCCCTCCCTTCCCCTCTCTATAAAAAAAAAAAAATCTCAACACTTCCCTGGGCTTGTCACAACAATATGTTCCATAGGCAAACCATTCTGTGTGGGATTCGAGGCTCTAACATTTGCCCTAGACCATCTTCTACTCTTACTTCCACAATCTCCCATTCAGGGTGGGTCCTCACTAAGCAACCCCCACCCTGCCAGACTCTCTCCCAATTCCACTCTCCTCCCTACCCAGACATTCTTTACCACTGTTCACGCACAATACCAGTAACCCCATAATTGTGTGACCCTTCTGAGCCTCAGTTTCCTGAAAAAATGGGGGGATACTCCCTGCCCTACCTACCTACTTACACGCCGCATGGTATGGTTGAAAAAGCAAATGACATAATAGACAGGAAAGCCATAAAGTGGCATACCTGCGTCAGCTATGTCCATCACCTGTACACACACTATCTCAATCCCCAATCAGACGCTGTCTTGTAATTTCAGTGTTCCTCACGTGAGTCCAACAAAGTTTTAAGTCCCTTGTGGAAAGGGACAGTGAGGAAGACTAGTTGATTATTATCCACAGCCTCAAGCACAGGGTACGGCACACAGCCTGCAGTCGATACACAGTCGCCGAGTTTGCTGTGAGCGTGTGGTGGGGCACAAGAGAGATGAACTAGGACAGGAGCAAGGGCAGGAGAAATGTGCATAAAGAACAGGGAGGGGTACCTTCCAGGTAGAAGGGAAGGGAGGGAGGACAAAGGATGAGAAGATGAGAAGGCAGAAGATCCCCCCCACCACTTTAAAGGAAACTGGACTTTGAAACCAGAGGCCAGAAAGGATTGGTGAAGGAAAGAGTGCAGTGGGAATTAGGGCAATGAGGGAGAAATACCAGATGTGAGGATAGGCAGAACAAAGGAGCATCCAGCACAGAACTGGCACTCAGTAAATTTTATTATTTTTTTTTTTTAGAAAACAGTATACATAAGATAATTTCAGCTACTTTGTAGCTGCTTGTAGGAAACAGAAGATCTCGCTGCAAATTTTCTCAATACATTTTATTGAATGAATGGACTCTGTCTGAAAGAAAGACAGTGATCAAAATTGAGTTCTTACCACACTGAGGCCAGAGAACTGTCCTCCTGGAGCCCCCGGTTACAGCACCCTCAGTTCGCCTCTCTTAGGTCTCCCTTTCTCCCACTCCCTTAACTTAGCAGCTGGCCATCCTTGACCTATTTGACCATCTCTATAATTTCAGCCCCAACTTAAGCATTATGATTCAGAATTCTTTCTTGGCTCACCCCTGCTTTTTCCTCAAGACCTCATCCCATTCCAAAAGCCCCATGTCAGTGGCCCCTACCCTATCCTGGTATGGGAAGCCAAGGTCCAGGGGGCTGAGTATGGGTTCAGGCCTCTATGACTCAGCTCATACATAGGGACAGAAGGACTAGGTTACCCACCTGTTCTTGACCTCAATGCCCCCATCCCATGCACCCCAATGTGCTTCTCTCGGCACTCTAGCCCTAGATCCTATTTTGACCCAAAGGCTTTGGGGGTCAAGACTGGGCTGGGTCAGTTTCAGAAGCAGCCTGGAGGGATGACTGTTCTCTGGTACCAGCCACTCACAAGTACTAGCAACGGAGTAGGATACCTAGGCAGCACCAGGCTCTTCCCACTGCCTAGGGCTGGGGTTAGATAAAGGGAACCTGTACCCCAGTCCCACAGCACTGACTGGGACAGGTAAGGATCCCTTTAGAGGCTATCAAGGCTGGGTTTCCTAGCCTGTATGCCTCCCTTCCTGGCTCTGTATTTACTGTGTGGACTGATTCAGGATGACATCAGAGTGATGCTTTTTGTCCTTACATCCACCTGGTCTTGTTAGTAGGTTTCAGCTCCTCCTCACTAGTGTTTGAACTCGCGGGGATCTGGAGGGATCTAGAGGAGTACCACAGCCCAGAATGAGCTTTTCGGGTGTCTGCAATCCTTGCAGAGGGAGTGCGGGGGAGGGGGGGGGAGGTGGACACCAGGGCAGGCTCTGGAAGACTGTTGCTAAGAGCTCCGGGGACACCTAGAACAGTGCCTCTCTGATCAGAGGTCTTCTCTGCTTTTTCTGTCAGGGCCTGCCTCTCTCAGAGGAGAGTGAAGAGCACCTCACATCGTCCTCTCCTTAGGGTTAAGAGAGCGGGCAGGCTCTCACCCACTCCCTGGAACTAAAGTGGGATGGGTGTTGGACTGAAATGGGACTGAAATGGGATGTGCCTGGGAATACTCCAGCTGCTCAGGGCAATCTGAGAACCACCCCCTCCCACATAAAACAACATTGTATCAGCACCGTTTCCTACCCTGCCACAAAATATAGCTAACCCCAAAGAGCTGTCTTTGGAAAAGGGGGAGTGGAGAGAAGGATACTAAATGGGAAAGGCCCACTGCAGGCCTAGATGTTTCTGCTCTTTCCTGCTAAAAAGACGACTTACTGGGAGTAAAGGGTTGCAGAAAGGTGTGACCTGGTCTCACGCTCCAATATCAAGACTTAGCATATGTTGGGCATAGGGGTCACTTGATTGGCAGAAGGCACATACCTGCTTTCACACCCTTTTCCACACCTGCTGGACGTCCTGTGGCAACAAAGTGAACTCTATGGTACTCTAGGCGATGAGATCTACTCACCTCAAGCCCATGCCCAGATGCTTTATCAGGTTGCTTAGGGAGATGTCATTGGCATTAAAGGGTTTCCTCTTCTCTGAAAACTCATGAGCCAAGCAGATGCGCCAGCCAAAGGAAGGCACCTGGTAGCCCTTAGCTTTACCCTCGTAGGAAGCCATCAGCTGCCCAGAGTACTCCGGATTGCTGTAGCCCAACTCATTTTGGGGTCGATTGTCCTCAGGGATCTCGCAGTCAGTAACCTGCACATCCTCAGTGCCTCCAGTATCTTCAGGGCAATAAACCTGTGGATCCCCTTTGGCACAGCTGGTCTGCTCCGAGGCTGGGACTCCGGTCCCCATGTTCCTGGATCCTGGGTCCCCACGACCTCGATGGCCCCAGGTCTCGAGCCTTCTGGTACGAAGTGTCTCACCAGCCAAGTCCAGATGCGGATGCCGATGGCTGTTAGGTGCCGTCCTGGAGGGCCAGGCGCTGGGGAAAGCTGCGGTGGGCAGGTGTCTCTGTGGACCCCGGGAGCTGTTGCTGCAGCTGCGGCAGAGGCGACAGCAATGAAGCCGCCTCGGGCTCCCTCTCGGTCTTCTCTCTGGGTCCTGGGCGGGAAGGGTCGGGCCTCGTAGTCATTGGGCCGCGATGATGAGCTTGCCCGGCCAAAGGGCGACTAGTGGGCCGGCGGAGAGGGGAGGAGCCCGGGGTCCGCCCCGCGAGGCACCGCCCCCGGGACCGGCCTGGGAGCTCGCGGCGGCGTCAGCCGCGTCCCCGGTCGCGGCACCAGGTCCCCCAGGGCTGGGCGCCGGGTCCCGCCGGCCGGTGTCCGGGGCAGCGCCCGCGCCCAGGTGCCAGGCCGTGGGAAGGTGACCCGAGGCGGCGGGACGCGAGTCCCTTCCGGCCCGGCTGGCCCGGCGCTTCCGGCCGGAAGGGCCCCGTCGGGGGCGGGGGCGGAAGGGAAGTCCCGCCTCTGCCGCGGCGCCGGAGCGCTGGGCCGGTCCGGGGGGGCGGACAGGTAAGGCCCCGGTGAGCCAAGACCCTCGGGCTCCACCATGCGAAGTGCCCGGGCTGGGGACGCGGAGGGGCCGGTCTCCGAGGCCTAGGGCGGGGCCACGGAGCCTGGAGGGAATGGGGGCAGAGGCCGGACTGGGGGCTCAGGGGGGTAGGGGGGGCTAGTCCGGCCCCGGGAGGGGCGGGAGCCTGGGACCCAGAACGACGCCCTCCCCTGGGTAGCGCCGCGCCTGCTGCCCGCACCCAGCACTCCCCGCGCCCCCCGCACCCACACCCTGGCGCGTCCCTCGGACCCCGGGTGCGGGCCGCCGGTCTTTCTGGGCCTCACCCCCAGAAAGGCCCCGCGCAGACCCCCGCCCTGCCGGGGTGCTGACTTCTGACTCCCTTTGTTTTCTCCTAGGTCCGGCTCCGGGGCTGCCATGATTGAAGTGGTAGCTGAGCTGAGCCGAGGTCCTGTGTTTCTGGCGGGGGAGGCGCTGGAGTGTGTGGTGACTGTCACCAACCCCCTGCCCCCGACGGCCACTTCGGCTTCCAGGTGGGAATGCTGGTCTTGAAGAAGGTGGCCCTTCTGGGTGGGAGCCTGGTGTCTCTAGTGCTAAGCCAGAGCTCCGGTTGTCCTGCAGCTACACCAGCACCTTCCTATGCATTGTGTTGTCATTGTAGGAAGGGGCCGTTTGACAGATGTGGCTGACATCTGGTGAACAACCCTCCACTCTCCTTTCCTCCCTCCTCCCCCATTCCCCTTTGTACCCACGGTATACTTGTCTTAGTTTAACTGTCGCCTTTTTCTTTTTATTGAATTTATTGGGATGATGTTGGTTAATAAAAGCATATAGGTTTCAAGTGTGAAACTCTGTAACCCATCATCTGTGTATTGTATTGTGTGTTCACCACCCAAAGTCAAGTCTCCTTCCACCACCCTTTATCCCCCTTTACCCTCTCCTAGCTTCCCCTGCCCCCTTTCCCTCTGGTAAAAATTGGTTTCTTTGGGGGTTCTGGATTTCCTGATCCTTAAGACAGCCACCTAGCCATGTTGGCTTCTAGACAGGTGGTAGGGAGTTTGGAAGAGCATTGATGAGGTCAGGAGCTCCCCTCTGATGCCACCTTTACTTCCTTCTATAGTGAGGCTCTGGCCTGGGCCAGTGCCCAAATCCACTGCCAGTTCCATGCCAGTGAGACTCGAGTAGCACTGCCTCCCCCAGACTCCAGTCAGCCAGATGTTCAGCCTGAGAGCCAGACCGTCTTTCTCCCACACCGAGGTTAGAGATGGGACACTTGCCTTTGGTGGGAATGGAGTGTTGTCTCGGAAGGATGAAACTTGAATTGTTCCTGAGGGTCTTTATGGCTTCTGTGACCTGGGGATATGGCAGCTTTGGGGCTGTAAGATTGTTGCTCTCACACCAAGAAAGGAGCGGTAATTTATTGCAGGCTGCTGTTTGTTACCAGGGCTCATGGCCCCACTTGCTGTGCTGGCCTCTTCCAGTGCTGGATAATGGCATCATCACACTGCAGTCTTCATCTTTTTTAGGTGAGAGGGGTCAGTGTATCCTTTCCACTCCACCGAAAATCCTATTCTGTGACCTGAGGCTAGACCCTGGAGAGTCCAAATCATGTGAGTGACGGTCGCCCACCCTTCTAAGATTCCCGGAGGGAGGACTTCTCTGGCTGCCTCCAGCCGCCCTGACTACTACTTCCTGACCAGACTCCTACAGCGAAGTGCTGCCCATAGAGGGACCACCCTCCTTTCGAGGTCAGTCAGTCAAGTATGTCTACAAACTGACCATTGGCTGCCAGCGCGTCAACTCGCCCATCACTTTACTCAGGGTCCCTCTGAGGGTTCTCATGCTGACTGGTAAGTAAGGGTTCCTGGAGGGAAGGGCTAAGGAAAAGCCTCACCAAAGCAGAAATGATCCTTAGAGATCTTGTGAGAGGGGCTGGGAGAAGCTTCCCAGTCTCAGTGAAGGTGCAGCGGAGTTGCGGGGCGAGGGTCCTGGAGACAGGTGGAGGTGTGCACCTCAGCCATGGCTTCCCGTACCTGCAGCCCTCTCGGGTTGGAGTCTAAGACCTAACCTCTGTTCTCTCCCAGCACTACTTCTCTACTTAATCTCTCTCTAGGCCTTCAAGATGTGCGATTTCCCCAGGATGAGGCTGTAGCCCCATCCAGTCCATTCTTGGAGGAGGACGAAGGCGGGAAGAAGGACTCGTGGCTAGCTGAGCTGGCTGGGGAGCGCCTCATGGCTGCCACATCCTGCCGCAGCCTCCGTGAGAATCCTTTCAAAACTGTCCCCCTCCATCCTCTTGTCGTAGTATTCCTGTCTCAGAGGCAGGTTCTCCTAACTGCCACATGCTTCTGAGGACCTGCTGATACCTCACCCCAGAGTACAAAGAAAAGCCCCACCTTTGGTCCCCTGCTCCCAGCCCTAGACAGTCTTCAGTGTGGACTCCAGGTTTACAGTGTCCTGTTTTCCCCAGATCTGTACAACATCAGTGATGGCCGAGGAAAAGTTGGGACGTTTGGCATCTTCAAATCTGTATACAGACTTGGAGAGGACGTGGTGGGGACCTTAAACTTAGGGGAAGGAACTGTAGCTTGTTTACAGGTGAGAAGGGAGAGGGGCTTTGGGGATACTGGGCCTGAAGGGCTAGACAAGCAGAAGGGCCTGCACGAAGAGGGGTGGTGTGTAGAAGTGGGTCAGGGGTCAGTGGGACTCTCTTTCTCTGGTAAGGCAGGTGGAGGTTGGGCTGCCTTCTCACTTAGAGTCAGCACTCCCCAGTGCCCGCTAACACACACTTTTCTTGCTCCCAGTTTTCGGTAAGCTTACAGACTGAGGAGCGTGTACAGCCTGAGTACCAGCGGCGCCGAGGGGCAGGGGGTGCCCCCTCTGTGTCCCATGTGACTCACGCCCGACACCAGGAGTCCTGCCTACATACAACCAGAACCAGCTTCTCCCTCCCCATCCCTCTCAGCTCCACCCCAGGCTTCTGCACAGCCATTGGTAAGACTTTGCCCACCATTGGTGGGGGAGGGGAGTAAAATATGGTGCTTAGGTACAGTGTAATCAATCCTGATTCCTAACACACTCACTGACCATTAACACTTTCTCAGATCTTCAGCCTACTTCGGAGAGGCACTGAGTCCGGAACTCTGAAGAGCTCTGTAGATCCCCTTCCCTGCCCCTTCCTGCTGGGACCCTGTAATCCACTGATCTGATTCCCCACCACCTTCACTTCCGGCTACCAAGGCTCAACTGTCTCCGGCTTGGGTCATGTTCTTGACGCTGCCATTCTTCTTGTCACTGTTCTGGTTAACACACTAGATTTCTTCGGAGAAACCCTCGATCCTAGTTCCCTGTCCCGAGCCTTCTCTGCCTCTTCCCGAATACAGGGTTTTGCTCGTTTGCTAACCACATCCTGTCAGGCTTTAATTCTGGCTTCTAATGCCTCTGCCAATGTCTTTTCTTTCCACAGTGTCCCTGAAGTGGCGGTTGCATTTTGAATTTGTGACATCCCGAGAACCCGGTCTGGTGCTCCTGCCTCCTATGGAACAGCCTGAGCCCGTCACCTGGATGGGGCCCGAGCAAGTGCCTGTGGACACCTTCAGCTGGGACCTGCCCGTCAAGGTGCTACCTACCAGCCCGGCCCTGGCCTCGTACGCGGCCCCAGGCCCCAGCACCAGCACCATCACCATCTGAAGCGGGCCCCCCGCAGCACTGCTCTCTGCAGGACACTGAGGACTCGGCACCTGGGCTCCCCTGGGGCCCAGTCTGTTTCTACCTGGGGCCTAGTGGCGTGGACAATGAGAAGCAGGCTTTCGGCTATAGCATTAATTTATTTATTCAGAATAAATTGGCAGCTGCTAGTGGTTTCCCTGGAAGTGGCGGCAGCAGTGGCAGTCAGCAGAAGGGTGACCAGTTAAGTTTAGCTGGAGTGGGGAGCAGGAGCCCCAGGAACAGGGGTGTTAGCTGAGCCCCACTCTGGGTCAGGCCCTCCCCCTTTGCAGGGCAGCCGAGGGTCAGATTTTTGCACCAGGGAGAACTGGCAGGTTCCTGCCTCCTGTCGCACCTCACACTCAGCGGGGAAGTCGATAGGATGCTGGGACCTAGAGAACCAAAGGATGGGAAGGAGTCAGCACAGTGAAGGGCCATCTTTATCCCCCCCACCTCGCATACATTCCCTCTTTCCCAGCCTTCCTCCCATATCTCTGTTAGTGCTCCCTTGGTCCCCCTGAGTAAATTCTTACCTACCAGAGATGGATTTTCTTCATTTCATAGCAGGAATATTTTTTCTCTAGACCCACCCCTACCTCCCTCACTCTGCAGCCTGGAGCCTTCTTTCTCACTCTTGCTGGCACCTTCAGGTCTGGCCGGCCTCATACTGCCATGCTGTTCTGTTCCAACACAGCAGCAGCCTAGTCCTGCCTGGGCCATCTCTGTCGCTCACATCCAAGCCATTCTCTCTGGGCCATTTTTGGTCACTCACGTGTCACAGCAGCCCACACCGACAGGATGCAGACAGGTGCAGTGGAAACAGTCCTTGCGGAGCCAAGACTCACCCAGGGTAAAATACTTCCCTTCATAGTGGCAGGGGGCTGGGGAAGAACAGGAAATGTTAATTTGTAAGGGAGTGGTGGCAGCAGCCGGAATCACCCTGGCGTAGGAGAGAGTTAAGGCACACTACCCTCATTCTTAGTCTCTCCTGGTTCTGAGCCAGAGGGAGTCTGGGTATTTGGACATAGGATCATCTCTAAGGGCCCCTCCTCCCAGTGAATGCCCTCTGCTCCTTGCACTTTCCAAATGCCTCACCCAGCTTTACCTTGAGCTTGGAAGTAGCACTTGCTGTAGACTCCTGGGTGCTGGAGGAGCAGAGATATCACCAAGCAGATGATCCCCCAGCCTCTCAGGATCCCCTTAGTCTGTCCAGCCCAGAGCATTCTTAAGGCCATTCCTGTTGCACAGCCTTTGCAGACCCTTCTCAGCTTCTGTCCAGGCTACTTCGGTCTTGTCTCCTTGGCTTCTCTTTGTTCTGTCCTTGAGTGTAAGTTTCTGTCTTTTCCCCTGGGCTCCTGTCTCACACCATCTCCTGCCCTCTGCTCTCACGGGCTTGGAGATGCTTATAAAGTGAGGACCCTGGCCCCCTGCTGAGTAGAGCTGGAAAAGCTGTAACTCTGTTTCCTGGGGTGAGGGCATGAAAACAAGAGGTCCGACTTTAACAAGCTGTGAGAGCTGATTCATGCTCCTGCACAGCTAGGGGGAGGGAGGTGGGCATGGAAGGGGCACTGGACTGGGCACTTCCCCAGCAAGGAGGGGGGAGGGCCCCAGGTGGTCCCCAGATCTCTTCTCTGACCTGGAGAGGAGGAAGCATTCCACCTTCCCCACCCCCACCGCACAACACGGCACACACTCTCTCCAGGGGTGGATATGCTGGGATCCTTGCCTGGACCGGAGGGAGGCATTTCCTGGGGATGGCTAATCCTGTGCCCCAGCCAAACCAAGGAGCTGCTGTCGGGTGCCACAGCCAGAGGCTCCAGGAGAGCGAACAGGCACCTGGGGTGGAGAACGTGTCCCTCAGACCCCAGGGCAGGGCCTCCCTGCAGTGTCTCAGACACATGGCTGCACCTCGGAGATGTGGGGTGGGATGTCCCTTTTCCACGGCCACCCAGAGCGGGTTCACCCAAACATACAGAACATCCACAATCTCTCTGTATCTGGGGATGGTTCTCTTAAACAGGAATATCTCTAAATGCTCTAATGGTGTGAGATACTCTGGTTTCCCAGAAATACCCCCTTTCCTGTACATTATGGAATGAAGATTTAGGAATTGGTCCTTTGACATCCTCTTTTAGGTTTCCTGCAGGTTCTGGAGAACCCCAAGATGGGTGATTAAGAGCAGAGGTTGCAGAGTCAGACTACTTGGATTCAGATCCTTAAGAGCTGTGTGACTTTGGGCAAGTTACTTCATCTCTCTAAACCTGTTTCCTTGTCCGTAAGTTGGGATAGTAATACTCAAAGGGTTGTTAAGAGGATTAAACTAGATAGTGCATGTCACCTGTCCCCAGCACGAAGCCCTGGAAAAGTGTCAGCTGCTGTGGTTGTGTTAGAGCTCAGAACGGATAGCCCCCCATGGTGATGGCCCTGAGGCTCTGCTACCTCCTGGCACAGACTTCTGTCTCTTTCACACTTAAGCTCCATGTCATCTCTGCCACCTCCTTCGGAAACTACCTCCAGGAGCACTTTGATTTTGGGTCTTGTACCCTCGAAATTCTAAATGTTTGGTTTGAGAAAACTGTTGCTGATGAAAGTACTTCCCCTAAGCCAGTACGGTCACCTCCACCCTGGGAAGAGGTTAGCATTTTCCCACCATCCTTCCGGCTTACTCGAGGACTCCTGCTTTTTCGCATGGATTTCGATCCGGTTCTTCCCATCCTCACTCATGCAAACTCTTAAGTTCTCCTTTCCGATGACTCTGATGCTGGCCACCCCTTTGGCACCAATGGACCCTGGCTAAACTGGGTTTTGTTTTGTTTGTTTTTTTCTTCATTTTTCCACACTCCAAGAGACCTCTGTTCCAGGTATTCCCCTCCTACCTACAAGGCCAATCACTTTGGCGTGCAGTTTATTTTCCTTCTAGGTCTCCCATCCCGTTTCCTCCAAGTTCTGGCCGGTGTGGCTCGGCTGGGTGGCACATGGGCCTGTAGGCCAAGAGGTGGCAGGTTCACTTTTCGGTCAGGGCATGCATGAGGCACCCAGGTTGTGGGTGTGATCCTCAGTTAGGGCACATGTGAGGAGGCAGCCTTCTCGGTGTTTCTCTCACATCTCTCTCTCAAAAGCAATGAAAAAAATATCCTTGGGTAAGGATTTCCTCCAAGACTGCCTCTCCCTGTCACTTGGTGGATGGGACACAAGCACTCTGAGAAGGCTGACTGGTGGTGCCACCCTGCCTCCTGCCTCCTGCCTCTTCACAGTTCCGAAACAGCTCCTTAGTCCACCTCAAACTCCCTGTCTTTTCTCTTCCAGGGGACAGCTTAGATGGAAGGAGCTGCAGACTCCCACACATTCACCCTACTCGGGTCTGATGCCCTTTCTACTTTAGGGGAGTGTAGAAAGAGGGGAAAAATCATGGTGGCATTAGGGTACCCTGATGTCAGCCTGCACGGGGAGGCAGGAGCCTGCACTGCTCTCTTGGCTGAAGCAGGTGGTTGGAAGGCCTGTCTCCCACAGGGGCCCAGAATCCTTGTCAGTGGTCAGTGGCTCTGCAGCTGCATTTCTGCAGGAGGGACACTGGAAGTCTTGGCCACAGACTACCTTCTGCTCCTGCAGCCTGAAGTCTGGGCAGTAGTGGGGAGCTGGAGAGCACGAAGGTGGTGGCAATGACGCTGCAAGGCAAAGGGGGCCCAGTGAAGACTGGGACTGGTGCGAGGTAATGGGGACAGAAGCGACAGCTGTCTGTAATGATGGTGAGGTAGGAGTAGGGGTCTCCTGGGAAGAAAGGGTAGGGCTGAGCCGAGCTCCCTCTCCCAGAAGTTGGGGAGCGGCAGGGAGGGAGGTATTGCTTGAACCTACTTCCATGCCTGTCGGTGGGTGTGCGCGAATCTATGTAGCTTTGGGGGGCTGGAGGCCCAGGTTCTGAGTGTGTGTTTGTGGCGGGGTGTCAGTGCCTAGGGCTCAACCCCACGATTTCTGGGGCCTCGGAGATGCCAGTTGCGGGGGCTGCATCGTTTGGCACGGGGGCGGTTGGCGCGCGCCACCCGCGCGGGGACAGAAAACATCCGCCGGAGGCCCGGCCGGGCAGCTCTCCAGCCGCGCGCGCTGGGCAGGTGCGTGTGGCGAGGAAGTGAGCGCATTCCGGCCCCAGCCACCGACCCGCCCTCGGGTGAGTCACCGCTGACCCCCACCGCTGGCCGGATAGGAAGGATTGGCTGCGGCCACGGGGAGATTTGGAGGGCCGGAGCTCCCAGAGGGGTAGTCGGGCGGGCTGCGGGGAACACCTGGAGGGTGGCGGAAGCCCCCGAAAGAGTTAGGGGTGAAGGGACTGAGCGGTTCGGGTCCTGGTTTCGCCCCAGGTGGGAAAGATCTAGAGGCCGAACGTAGGGCTTGTGCCTTGAATGTAGGAGGCAGATGGGAGACCCTGGGAGGACATCGTGGAACAGGGAGAAGAGTCTCTCGTGGGGAGGGCAAGGGGCCTGAGCAAAACGGGGGTGCGGGCCCAGGAGGCCCAGGCAGGGGAGGGTGGGTTGCGGGGCTGTGGAGACGGCGCAGCGGGGACTGGCGGCCCGCGGGCCGTGCAGGCCCTAGCCAGCTGGAGCCCGTAGGTGCAGGAGACTTTCGGGTCAGGCAGGGAAGTGGGGATGGCCAGCCCCTCGAGAGAAGGTCAGTCCAGAGGCCTCTGCGCTGGGAGAGCATAGAGTACGTTTAGGGAGCAGGGGAATTAGGATTATTTGGGTACAGTTGTGGCGAGGTCATTAAAGGCTTTGAATGATGGTAAGAGGAATTCGGATCTGGTCCCTGAGCAGGAGAAGTAGGCGGCTCAAAGGCCCGGTTACCTGAGTCCAGCATTACTGCCTGCCGTGCAGTCTTTGTCAAGAAAGCAAGATATTGATTTGCTAATTTTTATATTCATTAAAATTGCATGACCACGTTTATCTAACGATTTAATTCTGTTGAATTTTTAAGAAGACAAATTGAAAAAATCCGATTCCATATTTGATTTAAAAACCAAAGTGAGGCTCTCGAGATGAGTTACACAGCGTCGTCTTTTCCTCCCTCCGGTCTCCATTCCCCCTCGCTGACTGAGCTGGGTTCTGTGTCCTTGGCGTCTCTGCCCACTGGGCCAGCAGCCTGCGCTCCTAGCTTCCCTCTTCCTCGTGTTAGGGTCTTTATTAGTTTCCTTCTGTGCAGCCTTTCACCTGCCCGATGTATCCTGAACCAAGTAACACATCTTTCAGGATGGGAGCACTGGGCTCCAGTGTACAAGGCAAGTAATTCAGTTTTACCCTGCGTGTTAGGTTACTTACTATTTCCTGTGGGTTTGTATGGAGCTACAAAGTTTCTGTATTTACCCTGTGTCTCATAAACAGAGAAAGCTAACGCTGTGTTATTCACGATAGTATTTCTACAACACAGCAATTTCTAAGTTTAATTTCTCTTCTAAAATCAATTCTAAAATGGTATTTGGTACTTGTCTCAGAAACTCACTCTAATTCTATTGTGATTTTTATCATTTATGTTATCTTGGGCCAACAGCAATGACAAAGATTAGGATCTTTATAATTTATTTTAAAGATCCTTAAACCCTGCACTTGCCTTTGGCCCCGAACAAGAAAATCTGGGTCAGTTAATTTTAAAAAATTACTGCTTTGGGCCCAGCTGCTTTCTCCTGTGCTGCTTCAGCTCCAGCCCTGCCTTGTTCCTGGTGGCCTTTGCCTTCATTCCTCCTTCGCGCTGCTGGGCGTCTTAGAGGAAAACTTCACACCGACTTCCTCTGCCGTAAACCCTCCTGCCCTCAGCTCTGCACTTCTCTTTGCCAACATACACCACTGCTTCTTCACTGCTTTTTCTTAAAGCTCATGGCCCTTCCTGGCTCTTTTCCATCTCTAACACTCTCTTGTTGAAATCTTTTTTTTTTTCTCCTTTCTCTTTGGGAAGACCTCAGAATTTCAAAAGGTTATGCTTTATTTATTCTGCATGATCCACTTCTGCCTTCTTTCCTCTTCTCTCCATTTCTCCGTATTCTGGACTGTTTGTGAATTCTGTTATGCTTGCTTTCAGCAAAGCTTCAGCCTGCCTTTTGGAATTAAACAGTCTTCCTGTAAATATAGCAAAAGATGCTTATGTTTTTATTATTTTTCCTACAAGAAGAAAAGTTTTCATGTTCACATCCACTGAGTCTCTTCTTCCCACATTCTGCATCCAGAAGCATGACGTGGCCATCGTTGCAAAGTCCACTGGGTGACCACTCAAGCTTGGTGGTGGACTAGTCACTGAAGAGTGAATTTCATAATCTTAGTGTCAGATTCCTGGATGCTCGCCAGCAGTAGTGTTATCACGTGCATGTGCATGCATGTTCTCACGTACACACACACACAGACTAAAATGCACAGATCATACAACCATAAGTCTAGATGAATAAGAATGAGTATAAATATGTGTTTACTGCATTGCATTAGAATTAGACCAAATACACTTTGGAGGAGAAGATAAGGTGGATTTGTAGCTCGGGTGGCAGTTGGGCATTCTGTATTCAGGCCGGAGAAGGATGGGAGGAGAGCCACTCCTCTGAAGACGAAGAGACCTCATGAAAGAGGCCGAGTCTCAGGAGCCGAGGGATACGAGGCTGCGGCAAACGGCAGGTGGATGGGATGTAGGGGCCAGGGTGTCAAGACCATACAGTCGCTGGACCCGAACAGCCCCACATTCTCCGAGGCAGAGAATATAAAAGATTCCATGGGTGTGGCGGTACTGATTTCAACTGTAGTCAAGTGTCCACTGCAAACCCATACTGAAGCTTTCCTACCCCGTCTCAGTGCCCCTGGAACAACTCTCACCAAACTTTTCTGCTTACAAATCATTATTCCCGAGGCCCTTGCCACTCACCACCAATAATTAACCCCCCCCAATTCTGACTAAATTCCCTATCTATTTATTTGCTTTATTTTTCCTGCCTGCTCCACAATCTACTTGTAGTAGTGACTTTTAACATTCTATTGATTTGACTCTCACTTTATCTCGTTTGTAAATTGCTCTTTTCTTAAAAATGTAGACTCAAAACTGCCTGCTATAGATAGGCAGAAGGCATCTAGTTACCTCTGAAGCACGGTCGAAGAGGTTTTGCTCCACTGTCTCTGGAATGGGATGGTCTGCTTCCGCTCACAGTGGAGGTTGCCGATTCCACTGTCCCGTAGCTTTAGTTATTGGAGTTGTTAAGCTGGTGTCTGTCTTGCTGTAGCATCTCATGTTTTCCCTTAGTTTTGCTCTTTGAAACAGTATGGAAGAGATCTACTTCTTTTTCAGTGTAACAGCTCTTTAAAGGCTTGAAAAGGTTTTGCCTTTTTTTTTAGCTTATTTGTCTAAGCTCTCTGTTTCCTCCAGAACCGTCCGATAGAACTTTCTGCAGTGATGGAAACGTTCTCTCTCTGTCCTGTCTAGCCATTAACCCCCAGCCACTTGGGGCTATTGGGCACTGGAAATAGGGCTAGCATGACTGAGAAACAGAATTCTAATTTTATTTATTTTTAATTAATTTAAATTTAAACAGCCAGATCAGATGAGTGACTCTTGTATTAGCCAGCTCTAAAAACTCTGGGACTTAGTACCTCATGACGTAGCTGTCTTCCGGATGTTCCAAAAAACCACAATCACCTCAAACACGGTAACACTATGCATAACGGGGGCCCTTGATCTGTTTGGAGGCCGGTCGTAGTTGTTGTCACAACTGAGAAAAAACCCCAACCCAACCTCCAGGGTCCTGACAGTAATGTCAGTTTTTACTGAAGTTTTCTTAGAAGGGGTAGATGAAGATTTTAGCTCCTGTAACTCAAAACAAAACTTACAAAAAAATTCCTCATTCAATATCTTTCTCTCTTTCCCTAAGAGAGAGTCCCTAAAGTCCCTCTCCTTACAGTGGCTGCCACCCCTCCCCCTTTTCTCTTGCGTCTCACAAACAACTTTCCTCCTCTTTGAGCACCACTTCCGCTCCCCACCCCTCACCCCCAGGGTTCCTAGGGTGCTCCTGTCTCTCCAGCTCCCCTTTCCTCTCATTATCTCTGCCCAGGAAAACCCAGGACCTTTTTCTGGACCCGTCTTTCTTGGGGGTTACTACAGCTAGAAAGTCATACATCACTTTCCCCCCCTTCCTCATATCATTCTTAACCTTCTAGGAATCCCCTCATTTTCTCTTCCTATTATTGCTGCAGAGTCTTTGGCATTCTTTTGCAGAAGTTTCTCTACCATCTTTTCATTCCAGATCTGTGGCTGGCAAACCCTAAAGCTACTTCTCCATCGTCCCTTTCTCTCCTTGTCTTCCAATTTCGTTTGTCTTTCCTTCCTGCTTATATGTTCTTTTCAACAAGTTTAGCGTCCCCTTACCAGTCTTCTACACACGAACAGGCTGCATCCAACGTGGGGGGGAGAAGCCTGCATTCCCCACGGCTGCCTCCAGTGCCGCACCCTCTCTCGTGTCGCCTTTTTGCTCACCATCGCTGTCCAGGCCCACCTCCCTTTATTGTCTCTTTCCTTCTCCGTGTCCGTGTCTTCAACAACGTTCACTATTTTTAAAGAAAATTACGTTGGGGGTCTCATTTTTTCCCCTGGGGATCTCTTGTAAGTCTCTGCACTGTGACGTAAGACTGCGTATGTAGCATGGATTTCTGTGGGTTGGGGGTGGGGTTCGAGGGCAGAGTAACCTGTCAACCCTGGCACTCCTGCCGTGGGCGTGGGCTTGAGAGAGCTTTGTTTGGTGGGGGGAGCTGCCCCACACACTGTGGGATGTTTAGCAGCCTCCCTGGCCTCCACCCGCTAGGTTTCAGAGGAACCTTTCAGTTTTGACAAACCAGACTATCTCCAGGCACTGCCAGATGAGCTCTGGAGGGCAATATTTCCCCGCACTCACCCCTTGTAGGAAACTGCTGTTCTAGAATGTCACCTTTCTGCAACTGATAGGTGGCTATACTTTTCTCCCAAGTTATTGATTTGTTTGCTTAGCCTGGATTTTCAAAAGTGCGGTCTTTGTCTTACTTGGTAGGAGGTAGCCTCTTAAAATTGCAGGTTCCTGATTTCATCCCAGACCTACTGAATCAGAAATGCTGGAAGTGGAATCTGAAAATCAAATTTTTACAAGATAGTGCCCCCAGCCCCTCCCCAAATAGGTAATTTTAACGCCCTGGTCTTGACCCTCCTGTGGCATAAGTGCTGCATTGCCCACATTTTTTTCCGTGCGAGTCTTCCTGGTGCTCCAGCTTCGCTTCCGCCCGGGCCTCAGGATGCCAACACAAATAGGGAGGCCTCAGGTTACCCGGACAACTGGAGCACCGGAAACCATAAAGGCTCCGCGCTCCCACAAGGCATCACAGGCTGCGGCTCTGCCCGCTTGCTTTCTCCTCAGGGACACAGTCACACTTCCTCCTGCCCGTTCTCAAACCACCCGGAGTGGCAGATGCCTGGACCCAAGGCGCGGGCCCTGGTTGTGCAGATCTGGGGGTGGAATATGGAGTGGATGGGGTGAGGAACAGGGGACGAAGCTTTCTTACACTGATAGTCCATGTTACCTCCGAGGTAATGGAGTTTTGTACTGGTGAGAATTATATTCCCCTGAGAGTTCATAAGATTATGAGCGTCATTTATCTGGCTTCGTTGGATCTTGAGTCTCTTTGGATGCCGGGTTAGAATTTTTTTACAGTTTACTTGGGTCAAAAGATTTAGCAATCTACTTCTGATTCACTGGGAGGAGCTCATATTCAGCAAGAAAAGAATAACTGACACATAATGAATTTGGGTTCTATTTACATTTCATTGCAAAGCTGGCATTTATTTTAAGGAAGATCATCTGGCTTGATGAAGTCTTGAAAGCCATGAATAAAGGAAAATCTACTTGCACTTAGATGCTTAGGAAATGTTGGATGGCTGCAAACCCAGACCAGGCCGCCTCCGCGGGCCGTTCATGACAAGCCAGAGCAAGAGAGAACGAAAGGTGATAAGGCAGACTGGCCACTTTTTTTCAAACAGTTGAAAGAAAGACTGTCCTGTGGAAGAGCGGTTAGATTTTCTCGGTCTAGTTCCAGAGGTGGAATACGGGCCCTTTATTCAGATGACAGTGGTCGGGGACCGATTTAGGCATAATAAGGAGGAACATTTGAATAGTTAGAGGACCTCAAATTGGAATGAGTTGAATTGTTGGGCAGTGAGTTGTTGTGACCGAATCATTTATACAGAGGTCAGATTACCATTTGCACAAGGTTTGGATGATGTTTTGGACATTAACTTGGGTTTGGTCTATAAGAAGCAGGCAAATTTATTGGAAGTCAATTCATCCTTTCTATTCTATGACTTTGTGGCGACTGTTAGAGTCATTGCTGTTTCCTGGGCGCCTCCGCCCGTTTTACCCCCTTGAGTCACTGAGTGTCAGAGTTGGTAGCAGAGTCTTCAGAAATTTCTCAAATGTTCCCTAGTCCTCCGGAGATTCCCCAAGAATGCCCGGTGGCTACGAGGTAAAATTAAGGATAGCTGGTGCTCTGAGCCCGTTAGCTGCCACGTCCTCTTCCAACCATGTTGTCTGACAAGGTCCAGGACGTGGAAAGAGGGAATTCAAGGAATCCATCTTCCTGGAAGAGAACGTGGCATACAAAAGGGGGCGGTAATTTTCCTGGGATTGCTTTTAATAACTCCTTGTTGATATTATTCATGGTCTTGCTTTGTGTCCTGATTTCGCATAAGAATGGGCCATGAAGAAAGAGAGGCTCGAAGCCAGTCAATGATTGATTTTGAGGGAAATTCGGAAGGGACAACTAGTTCTCCTCAGACTATTGAATCATGCCCAAATTGTGTAAACAAGGTGTTTATAAACCTGAGTAAGAAATTATCCTCGATTGTTCCCGTAAAAGAATTCGTGAATTAAATTAGTCATAACAGGCTGAATTGTTGGTAGATTTTCCCACACCTGTTCCTTACCCACAGATACAAAGGGTCTTCCAAGAAAACAAGAAAAAACTATATAGACCCCTACCCACAGCCCAGGGATACCCCTGGGCAGCATATTGGATTAATGGTAAATTATGGTATCCCCAGAGAGGAGCTAATAGTCTCCAGAGGGTTCCAGATCCCCCATTGCCTTATACAGGGGCATATAATGAACATGGCATTAGAATGGTCAATAAGGATGGAGTCTAAGTGCCTTATAATAGTCTAAATTTCATGGAAAGGTTAGCTTGGAGCAGACCTCCCTGGTGTTTTTTTTACTAAGGAGCGAAACAGGTCACTACTCCGCCAGCTTGTCAAAGGATTTTGCCCACATTTCCCCCTATCATGCAGCAGCTTTAAAAAAGAATTCTTTGAATTATCCAAATAGAAATAGAATAATATATGAGAAAGTCAAGAATGGCCTATATCCTATAAAATTTAATAAAACTGTCTATCACCTTTTAAGTCAAAAGGTTTACTGTGGCTAGATTTCCCCTCTATCTCTTCTTACATGCTTGTTTTGATGATCAAAAGGTGGCGGGATTGTTAGATATTTCTATTTTAGGTTTATTGATTCGAATAATTCCAATGAAGTTGTATAAAATAATTTCTTGATCAGAGAATAAAATCCCCTCTAATGAAATAGCCCCTGAATGTCTAAAAGTTGTTGAAGTAACAGCTCCTCCTTTACCTTGAATAGGAATATATATCAATTAAAATTAGGCAAAGAAATAAGAGAAGCTGGTTAGTTATTATAAACCAAACATGTAGAAACAATCACCAGAGGCCTCTACTCAATCGAGCATATCCTTTTGCCCCATGACAAATTCTGAGAACTTTAATAAACAATAAGACATTCAAATTCTGTACATACAGCTATTTCTAACTGTTTGCATTTAATAGGTTACTAGATTAGCATGACCAGATATTTGGGTAAAAACTTCCTGCTTCACCTAATCGCAAATGTTAATCACTGCCAAAAATGAAAATATAAAAATCTGTTTGTACTTGCAATAAACAGAACAGAGCTTCACCGTCCTCTGAGTCGTGTTGTCGTCTGTTACCCATTGCCGACGCCTTACCCACCTTCAGGAGAACCTTGACCCAACTGCGGCTGGACTGCAGCAGTTAGCCATGCTTCATCTAGAACAATCTTGCTTTTTAAAAATGGTTTTCAGGAAAAAAAATGTGTTCTTCTGAAAAATAATCTTAGAGATCCTGATACTCCAAGTTCTTTGGTTTTTTTTAAGATTTTTTTTTTTTTTTTTAATTTTAGAGAGGGAAGGGAGGGAGAAAGAGAGAGAGAGAAACATCAATGTGCGGTTGCTGGGGGCCGTGGCCTGCAACCCAGGCATGTGCCCTGACTGGGAATTGAACCTGTGATGCTTTGGTTCACAGCTGCGCTCAATCCACTGAGCTAAGCTAGCCAGGGCTCAAGTTCTTTGTTTTAATCGACATGCAAATTGAGATATGGG
The DNA here is from genome assembly GCA_004024845.1 of Tonatia bakeri. Classification (NCBI taxonomy): domain Eukaryota; kingdom Metazoa; phylum Chordata; class Mammalia; order Chiroptera; family Phyllostomidae; genus Tonatia; species Tonatia bakeri. The sequence goes on from PVIA01003122.1 coordinate 66,490, forward strand.
GCAGGGGCGTGCCTTGCCTAAAGGTCACATAGCCAATTCATTCCAGAGTTGAAATTCAGATCGAGCTCTTCTGGTTCCAGTCATTTGCTTTCCGGTCTACTAGTCTACTTCCTTGTCATTCAGTAAAAGTTCCTCTCCTTGTCCCTGGTCATGACTGCAGTTCAGAGTTTATTTCTTCAGCCCTCGGATTCCCTGTCGCCTGGGAACTGGTCTCCCCCCTACCCAGTCTCTCCTTCTGGCGTGTATCCCTTCTGGTGTGCATCGTATACACTGTTGCCACGTTACCCTTCCCGCAACATTGTCTTCATCCTGAACCTCTCTACTCAAGAACCTTGCCGGTATTGCCTAAAAGAACTTTTCAGCCTGACACATTGTTAACATTCTTTAGGATCTTCATTGTTCAGCTGAACTTGAGTCCAGATCATCCTATTATTGGTAATTAACAGGCTATATAATAATGATGAAATTCACTGAGTCCCACGCTACCCCTAGACTTCGACTTTGGCAGGATTTTTTGTGTGTACAGTTTTAATCAGGGATGATGAGAAGATACAAAAATAGAAGATCACATCTTATAAACAGAAGTTGCACAGCAATATGTTTAACATAATCCTATTTGTAGTAAACATACATGCATTTTTTTTAAATGAGATGTATAGAAATTGTCTGGAAGAAAACACACCAAACAGGTAACAGATATTCACTCTGATGAGGGAGATTGAGAAAGGAAAGAGGATAGGGGAGGAAGGGGGGGACTTAAAATATTTATTTCTCCACTTAGGAGAGCCTCACAAGATGGAAAGGAAACCTAAGGAACCGGGATTGAAACTGACAGAGAAGGAACTGCTCAACTGTCTTGTCTGCCTCTGTGGCAAACCATTTCTTTGCTTCTGCAATCACTCAGCTGAAGAAGTCAAGTCCCAGGAGATCATTTGATTGGTCGAGCTTGAGTCAAGTGTCATAGACGGCTGTCTGGATATGGGAAGAAAGGATCTGGGGGAAGGAGCCCCGAGGGAAAAGCCTTGGTTTCTGCCAAGGGAGGGCAAGCATTTGAGTTCACCCTCCCAACAGGTTGTACCCAGAGTGGGAGAGTTAGTTGCCTGAAAGAGGACATCAGAGTACTCTTAGAAGGAGGCATGGATGCTGGAAACTACAAATGACAAGTGTCCATTGAATTCATCGCCTCTGCTCCTACTTCTTATCTATAGTTTCATTCTAGGCCTTTCTTTACTTTTGGCCCAACCCAAGCTCTCTAGTATGACTTTAACACTCACTGGGGGTGGGGGAGGGAGTGTAAGGTAGGGCGGGCAGGTAGGGGCAGGTAGCAGGTGTTACTTTACTTCCTCCCCTTCCTGTGCTTACACAGAAAGCCTCACAGTTTTAAAATTGATCATAACAATCATTTGCAAGTTGAGTCTCACAAATAAAGTCCTGATAGAAACATCTGGCTGTTCTAACAACCTGTTCCTTGATGGCAGAGTGCTTCTTCCCCTGTGCCCCAGAGAGTGGCCAGGCGCATTTCCGCCCTCACGTGTCTGTGTGCGCGCATTCATGGGTGCCCGCCAGCGTCCGTGCCAGGTGATTGTTTGCCCTCTTCGGAAGGTCCAGGCTCCAGTCAGAGCGTGTGCTAGAAGTGTTCTGTTTTCTCACAGTGGGAGTTTTTCACTTTTGAAGCATTGACTTTCTCAAAAAAATAGCTTTCTTCAACTCTGTGGGGTCAGTGGACTCAGCCCTTCCCCCTCCCATGACTGAGGACTGATCAGGGGGCCCCTAGCCAGAAGGAATGTATTGTTTTGGAAATGGATTGTCATTCCCTCCTTATCCTCCTTTGGGAGTGGCTTCCTGTCCTGTGACTGCTTCTGGACCTCTTCCTTCTGCACAGACACACTGATGCAATGTAGGTTTGTGAAACCTGGGCTGGTGCTGCCTCCATCTGGGATCCCTTATCGTGAGCCTCAGGCTAGAGGAGGGACGGTCTGTCTCGCACCAACCCGCCGCGGTGGGCGCGCTCCCGTGTAAGGTGAGTAATAAGCAGCATGTCCACATCGGCTAGTCCTCCAGGTGGTTTTTTCAGAATATCACGAACACGAAAGCAGCTCCCCGGTTAGGAGCAGCTGCGTTACAAACTCATTATAGCTTATGCCTGATTCTTAAAAAATTAATTGGGTTGGTCGTGAGAGAGTATGCTAATTCACTCTGTAACTTCTGTGAATAAACAAGTTCCCTGCTCTGCATTCCCACAGGACAGAGAACCCGCTCCTCTGGTCTGTGTCAGCAGGTCACGGTTCGAGGAGGATCCTGTTCGGGGATGCCACCACTGATAGCAAAAAGAACTTAATTTACCCCTTAACTCTTGCAAAATAATTATTTTTTAACTATTGAAATATAATTTACCTGCAAGACAATGCAATGCACCCATTTTAAGTGTACAATTCAGTGAGTTTTGGCAGATGTTTAGATCTGAGTAACCGTCTTCCCAGTCAGTGTGTAGAAGTACATTTCTGTCACCCTTAAACCCCCCGCTGTCCTTTGCAGTCAGCCTCCCCACACCCACCCCAGACATTCACTGGTCAGGTTTCTAGCGCCACAGATCAGTTTTGGCCATTCCAGAGCCTCCCGTAAATGGAATCATGGAGTGTGGATTCTGTGTTTGGCTTCTTTAATTCAGCATATTTTTTACACTCATCCATGTTTCTGTGTATGTCAATAAATCATCCCTTTTTATCGCTGAATAGTTTTCCATTGTTGGCTATACCACAATCAGTTTATCCATTCATCCACTGACGGAAATTTCGGTTGTTTTCCATTTTTTATAATCTGCTGTGAACTTTCACATGCATCTTTTTTTGTGGACGTGTGTTTGCATTTTTCTTGGATAAATACATGGGAGTGAAATCTTAGGACTGATGGTAAGTGAACGTTTCATTCAAGAAAGAAGAGAACTGCCGACCTGCTTTCCCGAGTGGCTGTGAGAGTCTGTGCTTCCGCAGCGCTGCACGCGAGCACCCCCCAGCTCCCCTGCGCCCTCCTCGCACCGGGACTGCAGGTTTTTCGTCGTTCTGCTCAGTGTGTGTCGGTGTCTCGCTGTGGTTTTAACGTGCGTTTCCTCAGTGAGTAATAATGTGGAATGCATGTTCACGTGCTTGTTTCCAGCAGCGTTTCATATTTGATTGAATCTGTTTAACCCTTTTGTCCATTAAAAAAATGGGACTGTTTGGCTTCTTGTTATTGCGTTGTAAGAGTTCTTTATATATTCTGGATACAGTCCTTTGTGAGTATGTCAGTTAAAAATATTTCTGCCCACTCTGTGGCTTGGCTTGTTATTTTAAATGATTTTTTAAAAATTAACATTTCAGTCTTAATGTGACTTCTTGTGTATCGACTTTTTATTTTCTTTATTGTGTCTTTTGAAGAGCAGAAGTCTCAAATTTTTGTGAAATCTATTTTTTCCCTTTTTTCTTGTATGGTTAGTGCTTTTTGTGCCCTACATAAGAAATCTTTGCTTACGCCAAAGTGACAAAGATTTTCTGTGTTTTCTTCTAAATCTAGAAGTTTTAGCTTTTATGTTTGTCTTTTTTTTAAAGATTTTATTTATTTATTTAGAGAGAGGGCAAGAGGAGGAAGGGAGAGAAGCATCAATGTGTGGCTGCCCCTCATGTGTCCCCAACTGTGGACTTGGCCCGCAACCCAGGCATGAGCCCTGACTGGGAACTGAACCAGCAACCCCTTGGTGTGCAGGCCCGCGCTCAATCCACTGAGCCACACCAGTCAGGGCTGCGTTTAGGTCTTTTTATGTTTATGAGTATAATTCATTTTGATCATTTAACTTTGTTCTCAATGCACAACAGATTCAATAGAAAAAAAATCTGAAATAAAGATTACCTCTTTCAAAAACAGACAATGTAGAGTAGAAATAACCTTTTCTGTGTATTGTCTTCATCTACTATTCATTAAGTATTAACTACTCATTAGTAAAATATATATCAGTCATCTATTAAATCTGGTGCTGGAGACACAGTGATGGAAGTACTAGGCAGTATCCTTGCTCCTTGGAGTGTACATCTTATGGGGGAGTGGTAATTTAGCGAACACCCCATCCTCTGTCTGGCAAAGTTAAGGAAATGTTATCGCCCCAATCTGTGATTCCTAAGTTGAAGGAGGGATTTCAGTTCTTTGGCAATCTACTTAATCTTCCCGTATGATAGAGCAGGAGGAACCTTCTCCCACAAAGGGTCACTGACCTGTCGAGGAAAGAGAAGCGTAGGCTGCGCACAGCCAGCTGCACTGCAATGGGGGGAGTGTCACCGCAGCGCAGGGTGGGAACCAGGAGCTCCTGCTTCTGCCTCTGCGGCCCTGCGGTGACCAGGTGCACCCTCTCTCCTGCGGCCGAGCAAACGTGTCTGCTTTTGGCCCAGCGCCATTTTTTATATCCTTTTGCCAAAAGACTTCACCGACAAGTATCTTCAGAAACCCAGCTCTCTTTTCTGATATCTTCTGTAACTAACCGTTCATCCATTCCTTACAACCAGTCGTGCTTTGTGTTGATACCACCATTCCTCGAGCCACGTCGAGTGTCAGTTACAAGTGCTGTTTACTATGAATGTTTATATGCTAGTACTGATACTCAGTAAACAGATGAATGCTGTCAGTTCAGAGCAGGGTAAGACACTAAAGCCCAGGTTGACCTTTTATAAAGCTTGAACTAATTCCGAAAGATGAGTAGGATTTTGGCCAATACAAAGAGGGCAGATTAATTTGGATCATGGATCTGAGGAAGAAGAGAAAGGATTATTCACGGTGTGGCCCCCCTATCATCTAGCCACGGCAGACAATATATTAATCGATCACGGCACTCACTCTTGCTGGGCGTGGCACAGTCTGGCAAGACTGCATCGAGATGGTAAGAAAAGAAATGGAGACATTACAGGGAGGGTGTTTTGAAAGAGGCCTTAGTGAGACTTCTCAAAAATGACCCTGGAGGTCAAGATGTGGGGCAGCTGCCACGTGCGGCAGGGGAGCCCCGGGTGCAGAGGCAGTGTGCAGGATTCCTGTGCAGCACGCAGGCGTTGCAGGGGTGTACCGGACATCACAGCCAGACTCAGAAAAATAATGCCGGGGGAAGAGAGTGCAAGGTACTCTGCCAGAGAGCACCACTCAGGCTATTTTTAGGCAGAGAGGGATCCTAGAGTTAGAGCAGCTACAGAGTTGGGCCATGATTGCGGGCAGAGTAAAGTAAGCAGCAAACAGGGCAAAGAAACATTGGCCTGGAGATGTGGGAAGCCAGAGGACCACTTGCTCAGGTCCCACCCTTTCCTGCTGCTGCAGAGTCCTCTCCCTTTGTACACGCAGATTCATCTCAGGTAGAGAAGCAGGGGACAGGTGGCTATCTGCGAGACCAAGCAATTTTTTTACTGTCTTTTATCATTTTATTTTTTTATTTAATCTTTATTGTATTTTTCCATGACCATTTAGTCCCCTTATCCACACTCCCTGACAGCAGTCACCACACTGTTTTCCATGTCCATAAGTCCTTTTTCCTTTTTGTTCAATCCCTCCACCCTTTCATCTCCCTGTCCCCTCCCCCACCCCTGCCACCCCCCAACTAGCTGTCCTCTGCTCTCCTTCTATGAGTCTGTCTCTGTTTTGGAGACCAAGCAATTTGTATTCAAGAGTCTGAGCAGCGCCTGAAAGACTGTGTGTGTGTGTGTAATCTTGTATTGATTCTAGAGAGAGGGGAAGGGAGGGAGAGAAGGAGGGAGAAAAACATGGCTCCGTTGCCTCTCATTTGCACCCTGACTGGGGACTGAGTCTGCAGCCTAGGCATGCGCCCGCACCAGGAATTGAACCTGAGACCCTTCGATTTACAGGATGACACCCAAACAACTGACTCACACTGGCCAGGGCAAAGACTGCTTAGATGATTGGATCAGGCTGTGTTAAACTGGTTTGGGGACTTCGGAAAGGTGTGGCATCACCAATGGTGAAGATGGAGAAGAGCTGAGTGGAGGGTACCAGTCAGCTTATACCACCTTTGACAAGTAAGCCAGGACTGAAAGTGGAGTGATGTAGGCCTGTGTACCTGTTTCCAAAAGTGGCTGATTGGTCCCATCTGAGTAAGCTGGGATAGATGCCAGAGGCATGTGGTCTAGCCGCCCCGGTAGCTCAGTGCACTCCGTAGCAGGGGGACTGCCTAGCCACGCATACCTGCCTCAGCACCACCAGTGTCCCAGTATGGCTGCCACCATTGCCAAGGAAGAACCGTGTGGTTGAAACGCATCTACCACACCTGACCCTCTCAAACCTGTGAGGTCAGATTCTCATGGTCTGCTCTTGCTCTCAGTACTCACCTTTCATCTCTCCTAATTCCTGTCCTTTCTCAGTAATAGTATGTGGAGCTTTCTGCTGTATGCTTTTTTTTTTTTCAGGATTAGTCAGAAATTAGCCAAAAATTGGTGTCTTCCTCTTCCTATTCCAAAAGTCTGTAACCTTTATGTTCTGGGTACTGGGTACAAGGGATGCTTATAGTGCTTAGCTTATTTCAGGACACATGATCACCATACCCTGAGTATAAATAATGAACTTGCAAACCTAGAGGTGTCTTGCAATTCCTGCATGGGGGAAGCTTAAGGGTAGAAATCTGATTGGAAGTGGAGGGAAGCAGTTGAACATTTGTCTTAAATCTGAGTCCACAGACTAATGTGATTTGCTGACGAGGACTGACCACCAGAGAAATTAAAAAGCTGTGATTGATATAAATATGTAGCCCTGCCTGGTGTAGCTCAGTGGATAGAGAGTGGGCTGCGAACCAAAGGGTCACCAGTTCGATTCCCAGTCAGGGTACATGCCGGGGTTTCCGGCCTGGTCCCCAGTGGGGAGCATGTGAGAGGCAATCACACATTGATGTTTCCCTCTCTCCGTCCCTTCCCCTCTCTCTAAAAATAGATAAATAAAAATATTTAAAAATATATAAATATGTGCTTAGTTTATATAAGTGAGTTTTATAAATGTATATAGAATGTAGGACTTTAAAAAAAATCTTCTCTTAGCTAATTATGGTATTTCATTTCTTTAGGTTCTTCCATCACCAAACAAGGGGTAACACAGGGATGATACCCTTAACCTGACCATTTTTTATTTTTTTAGAAGATTTTATTTATATATTTTTAGAGAGAGGAAAGGAAGGGGAATGAGAGGGAGAGAAACATCAATGTGTGGTTGCCTCTTGCCCACCCCCTACTGGGGACCTGGCCCACAACCCAGGCATGTGCCCTGACTGGGAATCAAACCGGTGACCCTTTGGTTCACAGGCCAGCTCTCAAAGCACTGCACAACGCCAGCCGGGCTAACCTGACCATTTTAAACACATGCTTTGCTGACTTTTTTCTATTAATGTTTTTATTTGGTTTACTTTATGGGGAGGGTGAAGGAGTTCACTGCCATTGATCCCAACAACTCTTCCTCCCTCCTTCGAGCAATCTTTCCTCTTGTGAGCTGTACTGTAGAGGTCTAATCATTGCCGTTGTGCAATATCAAATACCTTCTGTGTGCAGCAACGACAGCACTCATGCCCACACCCAGTGAAACAAGGTCATGTTCCTGGGATGGTGTCCGTGAGGTGAGAGGCGATGCCGTGACTGGGGACGAACTCAGCAAGGAAGTGAGTATGGGGAGAACAATGCCGACGGGTGAAAATTGCAGCGCGGGGTGGGAAGCCTGCAGTTCAGAGGAGGAGGAGGATCTGGGCTGGAGTGAGAGATCACTGGACAACGAGATGGATGGCTGACCAGGAGAATGAGCTGTGGCAGAAGCCATGGTAAGAGCTTTAAGAAGAAGATGATAGTACTTGAACAACAATAAAAATAAAAAATAAAATAAAATAAATCCATTTAATAGCCCCCACACACACAGAAAGGAGATGATGGTCAACAGTGTCTAATGAGATTGAGGTGCAATGGAGGACCTTACTGTCATCTGTAAACTAGGAACTCTGCTGTGTGCTTCCTCATCTAGATTGTTTATAAAAATTTCACACTAAATTATTTAATTCTTTAAAAAAAAGATTTTATTTATTTTTAGAGGGGCAGGGAGGGAGGAAGAGAGAGAGGAAAGCATCAATGTGTGGTTGCCTCTTGCGTGCCCCGCACTGGGGACCCAGCTTGCAACTCAGGCATGTGCCCTGACTGGGACTCGAACCAGCAGCCCCTTAGTTTGCAGGCCGGCACTCAATCCACTGAGCCACACCAGCCAGAGCTGACTATTTAATTCTATTCAACAAGTATTTATTGAGCTTCATGCTATAGGGTTCCCTATAAGAAGTATAAAGTATTTGAAGTAATATGTCTTTATAAACAAATATAAAACATTTATATGTATAAAAACTACATTAATTTTTACTGGTATATTTGTTAACTGGAAACTACAGATCTATTTCAATGCCATAAAAAAATCTTTTGGTTTCCTTTCATCCCTATGATACCTTTTATTTATTTATTTATTTATTTATTTTTGACTTGTTTTAAACTTTATTTTTATTGTTTACACTCTTACAGACACCCCCATTTCTACCCCCACCCCTTTGTCTACCCCCACCCAGCCCCTGCCCCCACCCTTCCTCTGGCCATCACCACCCTGTTGTCTGTGGGTAGTGCACATGTCCCTCACCTTCTTCCCTTCAGGCCTCCTTAACCCCTCCTGAGGGAGACTCGGCCTCATGATTTCGAAGGGGCACACTTTCCACAGAAACAGACCTGACCCGCTCTATCGGGAGACTTACCTGGAGCGTTCTGAGGAGTGAAGTGTACCGATGGTGAAGAGATATTTAAAAAACTTGCCTGTGATATCTTTTAAAAGAGAAAACATCCTCATATTTTTATTAAAAAAGTAATAATCATTGAAAACACCATTAAATATAAAATTCTAACCCATACTATTCTCAAAGATAGCCATTCTCAACATTTTTGATGTATACCAGTCCAGGTTGCTTCTACTGTGTGTGTGTGTGTGTGTGTGTGTGTGTGTGTGTTTAAAGATTTTATTTATTTTTAAAGAGAGGGGAAGGTAAGGAGAAAGAGAGGGAAAGAAGCATCAGTGTGTGGTTGCCTGTTGTCTGCCCCCCACTGGGGACCTAGCCTGCAACTCAGGCATGTGCCCTGACTGGGAATCAAGCCAGCGACTCCTTGGTTCTCAGGCCAGCACTCAACCACTGAGCCACACCAGCTGGGGCTGTGTGTGTATTTTTAATGAAACTGTGTTCATTCCATACATCTTTCCACTTTTTATTTTCACTTAATGGTATGTGGTGAACAGTCTTTGATCTCATTCACCTCTGAAATAATGTTTAATGAGCTGCTTAGGTTTTAATGTATAAGGGTAATATAATTTAATTACACAAAGCCCAAAATTAGAAATTTAGATCTTTTTAAATTTTTCATTATTAAAAACAACACTGTGTTTGGTATCTTTGAGGCTAACTTTATGATTTTATTTAGCCAAATTATTGAAGTGGAATTGATGGATTAATGGTACAAATATTTATTTATTTATTTATTTATTTTAATGGTAAAAATATTTTAAAGGCTTTTGGTAGAGATTGCCGAGTCGCTTTCTAAAGCTGCACCAGATTGCACCTCACTAGCAGTGTGTGAGAGCATCACTTTCCTGCACACTTTCTAGCACTAGGTATTATTATTTCTAAAACATCTTTCAAGGTAAACAATAGTTCTTCATTTTAATTTTATAGCCACTCTAAAATTATATATGTATACATATGTGGTAAATAGTGATTCTTTGAAGATAAATATTATCAAAAGAGCTGAAAACCATTCTACGTTGGTTTGACGAAGTGAACTGTCATCTGGGTGCCGCCATCTTTAATTGGGGGCAGATGTGACTCTCAAGTGGCCACATCCCTGCCCTGTCACGCACTGATAGGTAGTTTGGGGCAGTTGGTTAACTGCCGTAGGTCTCAGTGTCTTTGCCAAGTGGGGACTGGGACGGGACCTGTCTTTGAGCGTTGTCAGGCAGGTAAATAACATATGAAACGCAACACTCAAGGCACAGCCATTGGCAAAGCGGAATTCACGAGGAGTTTGTCAAAGGTATCATTTTGGGAGAGTAGTCACCTGGACTCTGAAAGATCGTGTTCTTTCCATCAACAAATACCGTAGGTGCTAAGGGGATCCAAAGACGAATAAAACATGTCTTCTGTTTTCAAGTAGCTGCCAGTAGCTGTTTTCAAGGGCCTGGCAGAAGGGATGAGAAGCACCCACGTTACTCTAACACAGGCGGGAAGTGAACGCCTCCACCGAAGATAAAACACTGTGAGGGTTCAGGTGAAAGACGGTTCTCTCACAGAAGGCAGCATTGGAGCCAGGCCTTGCAGAATGGTTAAGACGTGAATATGCAAAATAGGGGGGTGTGGGCATTCAAGGCAGCAGGAACCACACGAAGGCCAGTACAGCTGGAGATGGAAATGTGGGCATTATCAACCTCTGGCACCAGCTAAAACCACAAACAAGTAAGTGGTGCAGATCGCACAGTCAGAGTTGGAAGTGCAGAAATTTTAACTTTCATTTTCAGAACTGACATTCTCCCCATGGCAATAGTGTGTCTTTCAGGTGTGCTCGGTCCAGCCCAGCAGGTGTGTGTGTTAACTGAGATGCACCACTCCCAGTCCAACTTGAGGCCCCTTCTCCTGGCTTTCTGCCTGTTCCCTGTTTGGTTCCATCTTTCATGATTTGTACATAGCCAGGCACTTGGAGAAGATGCTAGTGTCCTTGTCATTGGTCTCATCTTGGTCATTTCCTCTCTCTGCAACAGCTTGTCTTGTTCTCTCCTTCCCCACAATTGGTCCGAAGAAGATGATGGCTAGTGGTGGTTTTGCTAGATGGTGCATTAGCTTCTTGCACACGTGGCTGAGCCCTCAGAGACACATCCATTGCACACCTCACCCCCGGCAGGGGCACCCTGCACATCCTCTTGCTCTTCCAGAAAGGCCTCTTGGGGTTGGCACACCAGCCCCCCTTCCCTTCTGAAGCCTACAGCTCCCTCTGAAGCCATGTAAACTTAAGAATCCCTTCTCATAGCTCCTGGGTCCTCAGGAGACTCAGCCTCCAGCAACCTGCACCCTCAGAAAAGCACATGCACCATCCGTGGGAAGCTGACCACTAGAGCTCTGGAGAGGTGGGCTTCACAGGCCTGTCAGCGGATGACCCAGTGGGCACACAAAGTGTGTGCTTACAGAACCGGCAAAACGACCACCAAACAGATTTGAAGGAAAAGATTTTGAGAATATGAACATGTATATGTATAAAATTTTATTTATTAATTTCCAGAGAGAAGGGAAAGGAGGGAGAAAGAGAGGAAGAGAAACATCAATGTGTGGTTGCCCCTTGAGTGCCCCCAACTTGGGACCTGGCCCACAACCCAGGCACATGCCCTCACTGGGAATTGAACCAATGACCCTTTGGTTTGCAGGCTGGTGCTCAATCCACTGAGCTGCACCAGCCAGGGCAATATATTTTTAAATGTGAAAGTAGTTACCATGGAAAAAGATCTGAATTTATTATACTTCTTTATGCATGCATTGTACGTGTAAAGGACTGGTTTCATTTTATTTATTTTGGAGGGGGTGGTGGAGTACCGTAACCTTTCAGTGTTTTGGGTTTCAAAAGTCCTTAATCCGGCCCTGTGCAGGTCCAGGATCCTCTTTGACTCACCCTAAATTTTAAGGGGGCTTCGATCAGATCCATGTCTATCCTTGTCAGCAGTGCCTCCCCCTCCCCCCATATTATCCTTGGGGGACTTGGGAGGCCATAATACTCCTTTCTCTGTCTTTTGCCCAAATTATTTTTCTCTCCTGTGTTCTTTTGGGAGAAGAGGAAAATCAATTCACTCGTTTGTATAACTCAGTCTGGACTCATACCAACAGCAGTGAACTTTGAATTTAGCAATTTTGGAATCAGGGTCTTTGCTCTCAATATTGGTAAATTCATTTTTGGTTTAGATGCCACACCTAGAGTCCAGCCAGGAAGACCATAAGTCATTCTAAGTATCTAAGCCATGGGGAACTTTATCCAGAGAATTAACCATGAAACTGAAGAAAGAGCTGGGAAGCCATTCAAAGGGAAGGAGAGGCGATCCGGAGATTAGCAACAGCAGGACTTTTCTGACGCTCCCAGGCTGAAGGAAGCCAGGATAAGTTGGAAGCTGGAACTCTGGAGGGCCTACCTTAGGGAAGCTGGAGCCCCAGCGGACCCCCAGCTTCTGTTGGCGATGTTGGCTAAGGCAGAGGGAGAAGCGGAAGAAATAATCTGGCTCCTGGCTTCCTCCTGACTTTCCAGTCTTTGGCCAGTGCCTCTCATTGACTGAACTGAGCAGGGACTCGGAGAACTGAGGACTCTGTCTTCGAGTGCAGCCTCACTGGAGAGGGCGAGGAGTGGATCTGATCAGAAACAGGCCAAGGACTGAGGGGGATGGGCAGGAACAGCCAGTGGTGGTGGGAAGGAGCACGTCGTTTGTTCGCTGCTTCTTCACACAGACATCTAATCGCTCTGTCCCATAAACTGACTCTTGTCTCTTCCGTATTTTGCTGTGCATAATGTGTACTTTTTTGTCCAATTTTTTAGGGAAAATAAGGACGAGCATTATATATGGGAATAATGATTACATACCATGGATATAATAATGGCCAATCCTAAGTATAATGTGCATAAAACATGGGTGTGCATTATACACGGCAAAATACGGTAGTGTATTTCCTAAGGGTGTGTGGGGCAGGGAATCAAATTCTGACTTATCTTTGTGTCCTCTGCAGGCCCTCAGCAAACACTTGACCTCTCTTTTGGACTGTCTTCTCTTAGGCTTTTCGATGAAGAGACGAAAAATTTGAAAACCTTTGCATAATGTTAGAAAAATAGGCAAACTTATTCTTTTAGAATACTTCACCTTTTGGGAATATGACCTCACACTACTGATGGTACGGTCTACTTCATTTTTGGGGTAGAAAGTAGTCCTAATAATTGCCATAATAATTAGTATCTATATAATGCTTTACAAATTAACAAAGTACTTTTACTTTTATTTTCATTGTAAACCAGTTTTAATCTGGGGATCTTGGGACCTGTTTATTGACCTCTGTCAAGTTCGTATACAGCTTATATTGGAAAGAAACACATTAGGGTTCTTTCAGATTTGGGGCAACCTTCTCTGCCCTATTTGTTAGGCAGTTCAGCTGCTTTCCATAGTCGATGAAAGATGTTCTCAGCTGTCATTTGGTGGGAGCGGCTGGCATCACATTTCCACTCCATTGTTCTCCCTTAGGGACCTAGCAGGTGTCTGAGGACAGTGACCACTCAACTATTTACATGGAGACTTTGAAGCCATGTGTAGCATGCCTGTTGTTTTTGGAGCCTGCTTCTCACCCAAATATTTATGCATGTATGTATGTTAATAATCAGCCTGGAAATGATATGCAAAACATTTTTAGGTGCATTTGTGCCTTTTTAAAATTATTATTGCAAAGAAAGTGTCCAAGGCTTTCACCCCAAGTCCGCCTCTATCATCTTTCTTTGTATTGCAGACCCTTCAGCTCCAGGCTCTTTCTCTCCCTTGGAAGACGACCTTGCCTCCTCACGTAGAAATGCAGTCGAGCTCCTTATTTCACGTAATCTTTCCTTCACTTCTGTATATTGTAGAAGATATTAAGTTAATGTTTTTCTGTTTCCCCGGAATTGGTTACTGGGGTTCAAAAATGGGGACAAAGAAGCACTAATTACCACATACTCTGCAGAGAGTTGTTAATAATTAGTGTCCAATCCTCTCTCCAGGGCCTACGGAGAGGTAGCAGAACTGGCCCTGATACCTCCAACCACTAACTGCACCCCTCCCTCATCATCCCACCTCATTCCCAGTCTGTCTAAGATGTAGGATGACTCAAGGGAGGGAGTCATCGGCCCAGAGGGAGTACTCTCCCCTCCCTCCCCCAAACCAAACAAGAGGGTGTCAAAGAGAGTCCGCATGAAAGGGAGGCTGATTTCTCCTCTCCTGGTTAGACTCTATGTTTGGATGGTGGACTTAGTCAGCTCCGCATTATCTAAGAAGAGGAAAGGAAATTAGATGAGAAGGATAGCTGGACTCGCGCCATCTTGCTGGTAGCCCGTCCAAGAGGCTGTCTGCCGGACAGGAGGCAGACGGGTTCAAAGAGATGACCTGGAGCAGGGTTGTCTGCATCAGGGTGCAGCTCCGGGGAGAGGCCTCGTGGGACTTCCTGAAGAACACACACAAGCGCCCCATAGGAGATCTGGCGTTTTGATGTCTGCCAGGAAACAGGCTGGAATGGCCTGTCGTCATGCATGGCCAGTGTGGTTTGCAATAACTTCTCTGTTCACCGAGGAGACAGTTATCTTCTTTCCTCTGTTTTCCTCCTGGTGCCCAGTTCCTGAAGAGCTAGGCTCTCCTAGGGAACATTCTAGAGAACTAGAAGAGGAAGAGGAGAAGCCACAGAAGAGACCATATTCTCTTCCCACTTCAGGTTCCTTAAGCCGTGTGTCAAGCTCGGGCTGGCAGAGGGGAGGAGGTGAGCTCTACATTGGAACTGAGATTGGGGTTTTAAATCAATGGGGCTGGACTGAGTTTTCTCATAGCCAAAAGGGAGTGGAGGGTTATGGAATCTGTTCTTGTTGTGATGGTGGGGAGGAGACATTTGTCGTGGCGTAGATGAAGAAGACTGTGATAGGGTGGGAGGTTGTGTTTATACTCACCTGAGTTCCCTGCTCAACAGATCAGTTAAATTTATCAATCACTAAATCCATTCTTGAATCCATTGTCCCATCTTTCCCTACAGTCTCAGAGGAAATATTCCTTTTCCCGTAGAGTAAATCCATTGATGAATCTCCAAGTTTCCCTAGACCAATATCTTCATTTGTATATTGTTTGCTTGGTGTCCTGGCAGCTTGCACACCCCAGAGCAGTGCACCGTGGTATCATTGGGCACAGGCAGGGCCCATGTCTTCCCTGTGTGAAGAGGGAGAAGGACCGTGCGCACAGGTCTGTTCTCGGGCGGATCCGTTTTAGGGAAGAGAACATATAGAAGAGGAGGCTCTGGAAATGAGTTCTCTTGAAACTGCACATACATACATACCCCCTGGAAAATCTTCCTGTGCTCCCTCTGTTTGAAGGGTACCACCCAGAGGCTCAGGGGCTCAGCAGGTCCTGAGGGCAGGGGTCCCCAGTTTCTGGGTCCACCACTGCCCCGCCCGCCTGCAGCAGCCGGGCTGCTTTTCTGTTTTATGCTTAAACTTTTGTTTGAAGGAAGGGTTTTGTGGCTAAAAATAACAGTTTGAAAAACACGGTTTTCACGGGGAACCATTTAAGGATTTTCAGCTGGGAAGTGACATAATTAGGTTTTTGTCTCAAAAGGTCACTCTGACATCTGAACACGTGGTGGAGGATGAATTGGAGGGAGGTGAGAGGAAGGCCCAGGGGTTTGTCACAGAGGCTGCTGAAACCCTCCAAAGGGGGGGAAAATGTGAGAAATGGCCACTCTGGGCTCCATCCACTTAAGACGAAACAGGGACTTCACAGTTTGCAACTCTTCAGGCAGCTGCTTCTCACATTTCCATCTCCTGCCCGGCCTTGGCCTTGGCCTCTGGGACCCCTGTCTTAGAGTACGCTTTCCTCATCCAGTAGATCAGGAGACTGCCACCAAGTCCTATTGTTTCTTCCCTCAAGTTATCTCACATTTGTTTCTCTCTCTTCATTACTAGTCTGTGCTCCTAGGCCAGGCACCTAGCAGTTCATGGTTAGATTTCTCTGGGAGCCTCTCAACTGGCCTTCCTGCTTCTAGTCCGTCTGCCACGGCTAACTACCTCTTTTTGTTTGTATTGACATATTGGTGTCACGCAAAAGAGTACAGTTTTGTTGAATCTGGCTTCAGATTTCCCCTCCTCTCCCAGTCTTTGGCTTCTCTAGAACATTTGAAGCAGAGCAGAATGAAATAGTTATGAATACATTTCTGTCGTGATCGTGCTGCCTTTGCTTCGTTATATGAGAGAGATTTGTAAACTGAGCAGGATTTCAAAGGTGGGGGAACACCTGCCCCTTTTTCTCAGTGAAAGAGTTTGTGAAGACGGTAGAATTTTAAATGGAGCGGAGCAGGAACTGTAATGGAGAATATTATATTTGAGACGTTACGCTATCAGATGCTCCCCAGGGGTGGTAATTACTGGGGTCGGTAATAATGGTGCAGGGAGGTGAAAGGAACATAGGGAAGCCGCGTAGGTACCTGGGGAAACAGGCCACGTGTGGGAGAGCCATGGAAGCCGCCGGGACCTTCCTGGACACTCCAGAGGGGCTGGTCCAAGCTCGGATGCAGCAGATGGGTAAAAAATAGGTTTGCCTGGAGCTTGAATCATCTTGAAGATAAATTCTCCTGGTAATTCTGAAGTTCCTTCTTAGGATCACTGGCTCTCTATGAAGGGTTTTCCATAGAAAAACTACTCTTCTGGACTGTCATCTCACAAAACTTGTATTTCTGGCCCTTAGAGTATGGTACCAGTTCAACTTTTAGAATACGTATCTAGCTAGACAGGTAAGTTAGGAAGTGAGATCCGATTTGACAATATTTTAAATTTAAAAGCTTTTTAACTCATAAAAGAAAGCAATGTGTGAATTCAGAGTAAAAACCCTTGACCCTTTAAGCAGTAACAGCAGCTCCTTCGGGCTATATATTATAAAAAGGGGAACTGGACTTAAGGTCTAGAACCAGACTGTGTTCTGTTACATGGAGAGAGGGAAGTTGTGGGGGTAGGGTGGGCTACATGAGCAATAATGGGGGTTTGACCTATTTTTAGGATTCTGTTTGGCTGTGGCTGGAGCTAAAAGAAATAATGCAGAATTTTAGTAAAGTCTTTCTTTGTCTTCAATACATTTCACTGTGTTTCTCTTTTCACACTGCTTCCTCCTCTCCCTTATTGAAATGCTGCACTTGAAATGTATTTTTTTCTGCCTCATTTAATCTTATTTTCCATGGCTATGCTCTGCCCTCTGTTGACAGGTTCTCTCGGACCTGCCTGTCTGGTGTACAGGGGACAATCACATATAATCAGAACCTTGTTCTGCACATCAGGTTAGTCAAGCAGAGGGAAGTCTGGGAGGTGTTTTTCTTCTCTGGAATCTTGTAGACCTGGAGGCATGGTCTGGTGTATAGTAAACCTGAGGGTCCAGAAATCAGGTAAATTACAGAACCGCTCGGTGCTGAACTGGGAGTCAGTTTGCAGCATCAAGGCTTGTCATGCAGGTCAGTGTGAGCCCAAATCCTTTGGTGGTGGTTCTAGGACTGAGCAAGGGTCTTGAGGTTCCTTTGGCCTAAGAGTGACTGGGTCAGGATTTCTTGCCACTAAGGAACAGGGAAGCATGGAAACCATAGCAACTTCTAGCAACTGGCTGATCTGGTGCTCTACAGTTTAGTCCTGGGTCAGAAATGAGGTGCTTGGACTGGCCCTGTCCCAGAAGAAATTATAGGTGGGGTCCGTGAGGGAGGCACTATGAACCCTACAGAGAGAGTCAGGTCCTAACTGGGAGCTGCTCAGGCCGGAAGGATCTTTAGATTTTCCAGGCTTTGTGTGAGTTGCAGTGGAGTCACCATATGTAGCCGAAGTCCTACTGTCCACGTCAGTGAGAGTGCTGACTGCTCAGATGGATGGGATTTATAGGTAACCAGTGTTCTCATTTATCTTACATGCTCAGCCCTTCCCCCCCAATGAAAAACACAACAAAAACCTTTCACTGCCTTTCACACATTGAACGATTAACTTTTATTTCTCTGCCCTTTTCCACTTTCTAGTGTTAGTGCCAGTTAGAAGGAAGAGGGAGGGGGAAAGATGCTTGAAATGACATAGCACACACTTGAACTTGTTTGGGAGTCTGGGCAACAGTGGTGCCTGGCCCTCACTTGGGGCTGCAGATGTTCCAGAGAGACCCATGTGGGTCTTTGGTGGCAATGACTCTATAAGCATAGCTTCCTGTGGTGAATTCCCTGAGTCAGAGGATATCCATTTAGATGCCCACCTTGGAGACCAGCGCACCTGATTCTAGTCTCTGCTCTTCAGTGAAAAGTCAAGTAGGGTTGGAAGAGGAAGTTATGTGACTTCTCCCTCTGGGAATCAGTTTTAATTATCTTTAAATGAGGGGATTGGACAATATATTTATAAGATTGCTCCTAGTCCTGAAAGTCTGTGACGCTGGCAGAGATTGTGTCATTTTGGATTTGCTGCTCTCATTAAACTGTGTGTAGTTGCTTCAAGGTATTATCTAGTTGACTGGGTCTGAAGTTAAAACCATGCCTTTTTCAGGTTTTCCGTCACCTTTTTGGTTATTCTATCCTTCTTTTCCTCGCTCAGATAAAACGAAATTCCTTTCACTACCAGTGTGGGAAGCTGGAACTGTAGTTACCACCCTCCTTGTTAAAAAAGGAGCTGTCTTACTGCCATTTCTACTGGGCTTGGGGCAAGAGAGTTTTTTGGGGGGCTTGCCTTTGGTTTGGGGCCTCAACGATCCAATTACGTGCTCCTCAAAGGCAAGTGCTGTATCATTCAGCTTTTTTTTTTTTTTTTTAATTCACCCTCTATGGTTTGTGCATGGCAGCTAGGGTTCAATAAAGAAGCATCATTCCTAATATAATAGCTTTGTCCTTAAATTTCCCCCACGACCACTAGGTGTCGCCTTCATCTCAGAGAAACTACGCCCCCTCCTGTCTCCCAGCACTCCCACTCCCAACCCTTCCACTCACTACGCGGGAGCTCTCTCAGCTTCTTGGCGCTGTGATTTCTGGAGAAGTGGCTTGAAGGGGGAGAGAAACCGTGGCTCTCCGCAGCGGGAAGAATGGGAGTGTGTGCATCTTTCATGACAACTGAGAAGAACTCCCCAAGGTCCCATAGCAGTCTCTCCCAGCAACCATGATATCATCCCTCACAAGCTGTTCCTCAGAATCAGATACACACCCCAGATACGGGGGGTCTGGGGTGAGCCTTCCAGTTTGGAAGCTTGGGTGTGGGCTGCGCCCAAGGGGGATACAATGGACTTCTGTTGCTGGGGGCACGTTCTGCTTAGTCCGGGAGCTTCATCAGGAGCTGCTGGCCTGGGGTGTGCGGCAGACAAAGGAGCCCAGGGGCTGCCCCGGCTCCTGCCCCGGAGCAGATGGTGGGGCGGAAGCCGGTGGGCTGTGGCGGGCCTCCAGGGACCTGGGAGGGCACGCGGGGGCCTGGGGTCAGGGGCAGGGAGGTGGCAGCGTTGAGTCCTAAGGAAGGGGGAGAGTCCTGGGCTTTGTAAGGTCTCCGGGGCCGTCGATCGTGAGCGCCCCTCGGCCCTGGAGGGGCCCGTCTGCCAGCGAGCGGGCACGTCTACTGGTGACGGAGGGAGAGGTTCCTGGCCATGAGAAGGTGTTATGGTTCACTAGGTGGAGGACTAGCGAAGATTCCAAATATTTGGGGGTTTCCGACTGCTTCCTGGAGGCTGGAGTGTTAGAAGCCCTCCGCGGAGTGGAGAGAGGGAGACGTGAGGGGTGGTGGGAAGAGAGGCCCCGGGCCGGTCGGAGGGTGTGAGATGGGGAGCGAGCCCCGGGGCGTGGGGCGGGCAGGGCAGGCCCTGGAAGTGAAGGGGCGCCCGGGGACCTCGGCAGCCTGAGCGGCCCCGTGCGGATCCCCCGAGTTGTCACCGGGTGGGCTGGAGACCCGGGAGGTCCCCGGGCGCCCGCTCGGGGTGGAGGCGGGGAGACGGCCGGCGCCGGCGGGGTGGGGCCGCAGGGGAGCGAGGCCGGCGCGGGGAGGGGGCGGGGAGGCGGGGGCGGGGCGGGCGGCCTGCCCGCGGAGTCACTCTCGGCCGCCGCCGCCGCCGGCGCAGCGAGCGGAGACGGGCCGGGCCACGGCGACCTGACCTGGACGAGCGGCGCGCCCGGGGGCCCAGGCGGGGGGCGGGAGGAAGCGCCCGGCAGCGCCAGCCGCCCGGGCCCAGGAGGAGCGGAGCGGAGCTGGGACACGGGTGGGGCCGCCGCAGCTCCGGATGGGACCGGCGCCCTGGGCCCGTTAGTCCAAGCTGGAGCTTCAGGAGAAGCCTTCACAGGGAGACTTACCCCTGCCTTTCCCTCCCCTCCGGCCCAGGCCTCGCTTCGCTCGCGCCCGCCCATGGTCCCAGTCCTTCCGCGGGGCGGGCCCCTTCCCACCTTACCCCCTTGGTTCTCCTTGTCGCCGTTCTCTGCCCTCCGAGCCCCTTCAACCGTGAGGTCCCCCCAGGCCTTTTCTTTGTACCAGCCTGCCCCCCAACCCCCACCCCATGCCAGCCTCGGATCCCCCTTTCCTTCGTAACTTTAGATTCGTCTACCTACTTCACCTCTCACTGCCCCCATCCCAGGCGCAGCGCCCTCCGTCCCTCCTCCCTCCTCCCTCCTGCCCCCCTGCTCTTCGTCCTCAGTCTCTGCCCTAGGCAGGCAGACCCACTCCTTACCCACCCCCGGGCCCTCCTCCAGCGCCTCCTCTCCCACCCCACCACTCCTGGTCCCTGCCTGTGTAGCTTGCCCTTGCTCCTCTCCCTGGCCGTCTGCCCCCGGCTCCAGGCTGGGTGGCGCGTGTGCCTCCAGGGTAGGCCAGAGTGGCCCCAGGTCCTGGGGGTGGTGGGGCTGCTGCTTTCTCCCCATGGCACTGCCATCACTCCTGCTGTTGGTGGCAGCCCTGGCAGGTGGGGTGCGTCCTCCCCTGGCGCGGAACCTGACGCGGAACCTGACGCTGGCGGTGGTGCTGCCGGAACACAACCTGAGCTATGCCTGGGCCTGGCCGCGGGTGGGTCCTGCAGTGGCACTGGCTGTGGAGGCTCTGGGCAGGGCACTGCCCGTGGACTTGCAGTTTGTCAGCTCTGAACTAGATGGCGCCTGCTCTGAGTACCTGGCACCCCTCGGGGCTGTGGACCTCAAGCTGTACCATGACCCTGACCTTCTGTTGGGCCCCGGTTGCGTGTACCCTGCTGCCTCTGTGGCCCGCTTTGCCTCACATTGGCGCCTTCCCTTGCTGACCGCGGGTGCTGTAGCCTGTGGTTTTGCAGCTAAGAATGAGCATTATCGTACCCTGGTTCGCACTGGGCCCTCTGCTCCCAAGCTGGGTGAGTTTGTAGTGACATTACATGGGCACTTCAATTGGACTACCCGTGCCGCCTTGCTGTATCTGGACGCTCGCACAGATGACCGGCCTCACTACTTCACCATCGAGGGCGTCTTTGAGGCCCTGCAGGGCAGCAACCTCAGTGTGCAGCACCACGTGTATGCCCGTGAGCCAGGGGGCCCCGAGCAGGCCGCCCACTTCATCCGGTCCAATGGGCGCAGTGAGTGTGGCCCGGGCTGTTGTAGGGTCAGGCGGGAGGGTCGCTGGATTCCTGGAGCTCAGCGCGCAGGTGGAAGCTGTGGGTGAGGGGCTATGTGTGGGGGTGGGGACCGGAAGCACGTGTGGACCGAGCACCTGTGCAGGGCGAAGGCGTTATATTCTGGGAGTTTGCCGACGTCACAGGCGGATGTAAACAAGGAATAAGATAATGTGAGGGTTGAAGCTGGTGTCAAGAGAGAGTGCTGGATTGGGGGGGGATAGAATTTGGGGAGCAATGTGAGTGCCCTAGAGTAATGAATGAGGTTGACGACCACTTGAAAATGCATGAGCAGAGACTTCTTGATCTAGGGTACCAAGACCCCTTGTAGTGTGGGTCTATGATAAATCACTAAAATAGTGATGACTTTATAAATAGGTTTGGGGGTTCAGCAGATTGGGTTGGGAAAGACAAGTAAAGCTCACACTAAGAAATTCTGGGCAGCCATTGCCTTTGAGCCTAGGGAAAGGCGGGGGTGGGAGTGAGGAGGGCTGGCTAGGAACAGCAGGCAGGGGTCTGGGGAGAGGAGGCCTTCAGTCTGATAGCTCCCTTCCTCTGGGGGCTGCAGTCAGTCTGAGCGCTGCCAGATGGTCCATACAGCCCCAGGGCACTTAGGACAGGACTCCAGGCTGGTGGGGGAGGGGTGGCATGGCGGGGAGCATCTGTGGTGCGGTTCATAGGTTAGGGCACTCTTCCTTGCTGAAGACGGAAGTGCAGAGGGTTTCCGAGAGGGGCGGGTTGGGGACCTGGGTTCGTTCTCAGGGCGCCCCTCTGTTGTGTGCCCCCCCAAGTCGTGTATATCTGCGGCCCTCTGGAGATGCTGCACGAGATCCTGCTTCAGGCCCAGAGGGAGAACCTGACCAACGGGGACTATGTCTTCTTTTACCTGGATGTGTTTGGGGAGAGCCTCCGCGCAGGCCCCACTCGCTCCACAGGTCGGCCCTGGCAGGACAATCGCACCTGGGACCAGGCCCAGGCCCTCAGAGAGGCCTTTCAGGTATCGTTTAAGTCAGACTTGAAGGAGGTGGGGGAAGTGGAGCTTCTTTGGAGGGTGTCTGTCTCTCTCAAGACCCCGCAGAAACCCCAGGAGCAGGGCAGGAGTCGTGACCTGCGGGAGTGAGGTGAGCAGAGGCTCTCTAGTTTAGGATCGTTCTTTCTCACTTCCCCGCCTCTCTGACGCTCCTTCAGTGCGTGTGCCAGGGCAGCCTCCGCAGGTCCCCGAACACTGGCTTTTCTAAGCACCAGCAGCCGACTGCAGCGTGGGGAAGAAAGGTTCAGGGAAATATCTAGTCCCAGCCGGTTGGAGGGCTTCCACCCTTTCTGGAGAAGTGAGGAATGATGTGATACAATTAGATACAAGAGTGAGCAAGGGTATGATTATGTGTCCTGGAACAGACACTAAGAACTTTAAAGGGGACTCGGTGGTAATGGGAAAAAGACACAATAAAGATGAAAAAAGAACTTTAGTGGTTCAGAGGAGGGAGACTCAGTGTGGCTGCAGTAAGGGACGACTTTATAGAGGGGTGAGGCTCTGTTGTGACTTTAAAGATAGATGTCGTATTCCTGGTCAGGGTGTGAGCACGGATCCAGGCGGCCTGAGCAAAGAGGAAGATTGGAACAGGTGTGCGTGGGGGGCCAAGAAGGTCCTGGCCTGACGGGAAAGAGGGGTTCACCTGAAGTAGATACAGGAAGCAATGTTGCTAAGATATAATCAGATTAAGGCATAATCAAATCCAAACCTGAATCTAAGATCAAGGCATGTGGACTTAAATGTGAGATCCTTGAGATTTTTTTGTGAAGAGAAATACAGTGACAGATTTCAGGTTGGACTGGAGGAAGAGGAGGCTAGAAGCAGTGAAACCACTTGTAATAGGTTAGAATGGAGTGGGATGATATGACCTTGAACTAGGGTGATGATAGCAGGAATGGAAAGAAGGGGATTTGAGGAACAATTTGTAGGGATCATTGACGTGACTCTGTTCATTTCACTCCTCTTATCAAAACTTTCAATGACTTATTTCCTATAGAATTAAGCACTAACTCAACTCATTAGTTCATTTAAGATCTCCTGCAGTCTGTCCTCAACCTACTTTTTCAGTCTTACCTCCCAATGCCCATCATGCCAAGTACTCCAGCCCTTGACCCCTGGGCATCCCTACCCTTCCTCCTCCCTACCCCATCTCCCCATCTTTATGCTCTTTGATTCTTTTTTTTAAAGATTTTATTTATTTATTCTTAGAGAGAGGGGAAAGGAGGGAGAAAGAGAGGGAGAGAAACATCAGTGTGTGAGAGACACATTGACCTGGCCCCACAACCCAGGCATGTGCCCTGACTGGGAATTGAACCAGTGACCTTTAGGTTCATAGGCTGGTGCTCAATCCACTGAGCCACACCAGCCAGGGTGCTCTTTTATTCTTTGGTCTGGAATACTCTTCCTTCCCTTCCCCCAAGTCTCTGTCTCTCAAGATCATACCCATGAATTGTTCCCTGATTCTTCCACAGATTTTCACTAACTTATGTACATAAGCATTTCTTATTTATTTATTGATATTCCTCCTTTTCCCAACAAGGATGTAAGCCAGTGTATGGGATAGCCTTAAGGTCCTTTCAACCTGGAGATTCTTTGGCTCTAAGTAATGTGTGTAAGGGCTGGATGTAGGTGGCTACCTTCTCTGTGAGTAAGATTTGTACGTGTGATTGTGACCGACTCGCGTGTGTCTGACTGCGAATGACATTGTGTGTTTGCACTCCTGAGTGTGATCTGTGGCCATCACACTTGAACACAGGCAGTGGCAGGACAGGTTTCGTTTACTCCCCAACTTTTGACTAAAATATTCTTCTCACCTTTGTTCATCTGAATGATGCTTGTGTATTCTTCAAGACTCAGACTGATTATGTTCCCCTCTAAGAAACTATTCCTGAATCCCCGGGTTCCTCTTTTGTGAGTAACTCTGTCTGCTGTAGAACTTGTACATTATTCGGTCAGTGTCTGATTCATTTGAAGACTGACTTATTCTATTAGTGTTTATGCAGCGCCTTTTATGTCCCACTCACTGTGCTAGGTGCTGGTATACAGTGGAGAACATAACAGATGTAGTCCCTGCCTTTTTGGAGTTTACATTTAGCAGGATAGACAGACATTAAGGAAACACATACAAATATAGAATAAATTGTGTTGAGTTACTTACAGAGGTGTGGGGAGGGAGAATAAACTGGTCTGAGAAGATAACAAGGGGATTGTATTTTAGCTACTGTGGTCAAGGAGGGTCCCTATGACCCTCCTGGATGGGACGATTCCATAGCTTTTGGGATGTATTTTTTTTCTGTGAAAGAAACACCTGTTTCTTGTGTGAGAATTTCTAGCAGCCAAGGGGCCCCAGCACTTACAGTAGGGGAGGAGGGATCTAGTCAGCTAAACAATCAGTTATATAAATTAATTCTCAGTTCTCCTGCTCATTGTAGGCATTGTTCAGACAGAAAAATGAAGAGTTTGCTACAACACAGCATAAGAGGAGACAGGCAGTCAAGAATATGCCAAAGGGAGAACCAGGGCTTTGGGGTGGGGTGGGGTGGGGGCGGGTGGGGGTGAGGGCTGATGAGGTGTCTTTTTCCAGAGCTGGAGCAGGGCGGGGTGAGGGGAATTGGATGGTCAGCTCCAGCCAAGGATCGAAGAGCAGAGTGCCCTGCCCCAGAGACACCTGGCCCACTGGGGTCCAAAACCAGGCCAGTCTGAAAAACGTGGCAGCAGAGTCCTTGATACAGCTATCCAAAGCTTTCCAGGAGGGTCACGTGCTCCAGGAAAGGTCCCAGCCCCTGCTGGGCAGTTTGCTTGAGGGCAGGATCGTGCTCATGTGTTCCTTGTGCCCAGCCTGCATTTCTTGAATTGAATTGAGGTGCATGTTGGGGAGAGCAGGGAGAGGACTAGGAGTTCGTCTAGACAGGAGTAGAGCTAGCAGGTACTCTAATACCAAGATGATCAACCAGGGTAGGGAGGAACAAGCAGATACAGTGGAATTAAATATGCAAATGACCAGGCTCTAAGGATCCAGAGGCCTAGGCTGAGCATGTGAGGACTACAGGGTCAGAGACCCAGGCAGAGGTCTCAGCCAAGGTGACCAGCATGATATTGGGCTACAGAGAGGGGGTGCCAGCTGCTAGAATGGAATAGGCACTGGACTGAGGGCTGCATGTAAGGCTGAGCCTCTTCGGGAGACCTCTCTTTGTCTTTTTAGGCCACAGATAGCAGGTCTTCCTGTGGCTGCCGGAGCAGGTCGCGGGCAGGGGCGGGCGTGCCGTCCGCTGCCCTTGCTCATTTCCTAGGTGCGCTCTTGGCTTTCACCCACTGCTAAAGGCA